>CABHPQ010160340.1:0-25173 GCA_902168405.1 Peromyscus aztecus | reverse complement strand
TTAAGAGATATTAATGACCAGTGATTGATAGTTCCTGTTATCTTTTGGTGGTAGTGTGTGTGTATTTCTCTTCTTTGTGATTTACTGCTGTGGAGTGTAGCATGAATCTTAAAAGTTCTTATTAATAAAATCAAATCTCAGCCAGGTATTGGGGTGAACACTGGAAGATCAGAGAGACAGAACGAGCCACAGCTAACCTCACTTGGCAAACTTCTCAGCTGGTCTTGCTTCCTCTATGTCCTCATATCCGAATGACTCTCAGCTGAACTGCTGCTAGAAGCCTGAATGCTTAACCAGCCCAAATTCTTCTCCAGGCCAAATGCCTACCCAGGCCAAATGCCTCGAGTTTCTTCACACCTTATATACCTTTCTGCTCTCTACCACCACTCCCTGGGATTAAAGGCTGGTTTACTGGGATTAAAGGCGTGTGTCACCACGCCTGGCCGTTTCCAATGTGGCCTTGAACTCACAGAGATCCAGAGGGATTTCTGTCTCTGGAATGCTAGGATTAAAGGCGTATGCTACCACTGCCTATCCTCATGTTTAATATTGTGGCTGTCCTGTTCTCTGACCCCAGATAAGTTTATTAAGGTACACAATATTTTGGGGAACACAATACCACCACAGTGGAGTTATCTATTTCCTGTGTTTTCGTGGGTGTATCTGAGTTCCTAATGTTAGAATTTTTTCTTCAAGTGCTTTCCAAAGGATTGGATTTGTGGATATGTATTTTTGTAAATCTGGTTTTGTCTTGGAATGTCTTGTTCAATCCATCTATGGTGATTGAAAGTTTTGCTGGGTATATTAGTCTAGGCTGGCATCCATGGTCTCTTAGTGTCTGCATTACATCTGTCCAGGTCCTTCTGGCTTTCAAAGTCTCCATTGAGAAATTGGGTGTTATTCTGATGGGTTTGCCTTTATAAGTCACTTGGCCTTTTTCCTTTGCTGCTCTTAATATTCTTTCTTTATTCTGTATGTCTAGTTGTTTAATTATTATGTGCTGAAGTGACTTTTTGGGGGATCTAGTCTGTTTGGTGTTCTATAAGCTTCTTGTATCTTCATAGGTATTTCCTTCTTTATGTTGGGAAAGTTTTCTTCTATGATATTGTTGAATATATTTTCTGTGCCTTTGAGTTGTTATTCTTCTTCTTCTATCCCTACTATCCTTAGGTTTGGCCTTCATGATATCCCAGATTTCCTGGACGTTCTATCTTATGACTTATTTGGCTTTGGTATTTTCTTTGACTGATGAATCTATTTCCTCTATTGTATCCTCTGCACCAGAGATTCTCTCTTCCATTTCTTGTATTCTGTTGGTTATGCTTGCATCTGTGTTTCCTGTTCATTTTCTTAGATTTTCTATTTCCAGCATTCCCTCTGTTTGTGTCTTCTTCATTGTTTCTATTTCCCTTTTCAGGTGTTGACCTGTTTCCCTTACATGTTTAATTGCTTTTTCATGGTTTTCTTGGCTTTCTTTAAGGGATTTATTGATATCTTCCAGTTTTTTGTTTGTCTTTTCCTCAATTTCATTTTTCATTTTTTTCTTGAAAGGCCTCTAGCATCTCCGTGATGCTATTCTTAAGGTTGCTTTCTTCTGATTCTTCTACGTTGTGATGTTTAGGTCTTGCTATTGGAGGAGGACTAGATTCTGGTGATGTTATATTGCTGTTTATGTTGTTGTATGTATTTTTGCCTTGATGTCTGACCATCTAATCCCCTCTTAGTCCAATGCAAGCTCCTGGTCCAATGTGATTTGGTGATTTGTGTTCCATGCTTCAGGAGGTAGCTAGGGTCTCAGGTGGATTGGGTGTAGAGGCAGGGATTGTAGATTGCAGGGTCTGGTGGGGGTTCCGGGCCTTCTAGCAGGAGCCCTGCCTGCTGACCAGCAACTGGAACAGAGTTGGGCAGGGGTTCCTGGGGACCAGCTGTGTTCCAGGGACAGGTCCCTGGGCAGGACTTTTTGGTTATGAGCAGAGTCACTCACCTTTTGGTCCAATGCAATCTACTTCTCTTTTTAACCATTCTTGGATATCATCAACTATTCTTATTGTTTGACATTGGTGGATCAGTGACATTTATCTGATGCCCATGTCTTTGTAAATAAAAGTTGGCCAAGTTTGAAACTGAAGATTTGAAGATTTCCAAAAGTGGGACATATGGCAGTACTGGATTATTTGGTTACACAGACTCTAGAGATATTGAAGGAAAGAATTTGTACAATTATTTTCTAGTCCATGAAAATCTACAAGATTGTAACAATTCTAACACTGATACTATGAAGATAATACACAATTGATCACAATAGACAATAAAGGCCCAGTTTACTTTTTTAAAAAATCAGAATTGTTGAGTTGGATCATGAAAATAGATAACCAAATATCATGTTTTATACAGGAGAAAGCAGAATCAAAAAAATCAATGTCTGACTTCAGTAAAATCTTATCATTTGAAAAGTGAGAGTAGAATATAAGTGTGTAAACCATTAGAGAAAATTACAAGTAAGTCTTCATGGTAATCCTTACACACATATATTCTATCACATGAGAATAATGTGATAAGGGTTGACATCAGGTATTAAAACAAATATGACTAGGCTCAGCTCAATTTAAAAAGACAAATGTTTACAAGTTGAATTAAAAATAATTATCTATTGATAGGTGTTTGCAGTTCCAATAAAGCAAACTTTCAAAAACTACAATGATCCAGCACTTGTGCCTGAAAAAGGAAGACCAAGTGTTTTGTTGGAGATCCAGATACAGAGCTGTTGGGGGAGGATTTGCAGCTGCAGAGTGGTCTAAAGGCAAAGCACAGGACCACTGAGACAGAGAAGAGGCAGGCAAGTTTGGGGAGGGGCATATATATTAGTTATCCTTGTCTACAGTCAACCAACACTTGTACTCAAAATTCTACATGGTCTTATTAAATACAAACACAGATTCAGATATAGTGAAAACCTGAGAGATCAGGGAAATAGGTAAACTCACACCTAACCTCACCTCACCAACTCTGAAGCTTCCAAAGAGACCTACTCCTGTGTACCCACACCTATATGCTTTTCTGTTCTGTTCTTTCATTCACTCTCGCAGCCTAGCTACATCACTTCCTCTTCCTGCCCAGCTCTGTCTCTTCCTGTCTGTCTGTCTGTCTGTACAGACCTCTAGACATCAGACATCTATGGTTCATGCTGGGATTAAAAGCATGTGTCACCATGCCTGACTCTGTTCCCCAGTGTGGCCTTGAACTCACAGAGATCCAGACAGATCCCTGCCTGCCAAGTGATAGGATTAAAGGTATGTGCTACCATTGCCTAACTTCTGTTTAATATAAATGCTGGTTTATTTCTCTGTTCTCCAGTCAAGCTTTATTTATTAGAGCACAAATAAAATATTTCCAAATTTCCCCCTTTGTTGTCTAAAATAAAAAATAAAAATGTTATAACTAATATAAGAAAAACTATATACAATAATTATAACTATATATGATATATGCAAGCAATAAATACATCAACAATGTCTAGTCAGTTTGAATTTGACAAATTCAGAGAAGATACTTTATTATCTATCCTATTTTGGTAGGTCCAAAATGAACTTAATTCACTTTCTGTCCTAACTTTTATTACTAGCAGAAAACTATCTTATGACATCCATCAAATTTATACACTTTACACCTCTTAGTGAGTTTCTTTTCTGAAATTTCTTAACAAGGAAAACTGTAACTACAACTATCTAATCTTCACCTCCCTCAGAGACCCAAGAAGGAAATAATATTACCTCATAAAATAGGAAGTGCAAACAAGCAACTTTCAAAAAATGTGAGTTATGACAGAAACAGCCAGTTGCCTGGACAGTCACCTGAGGTTTCTCTGTAACATTGGGGTATCTTCTTCAGCCTAAAGGCTTAGCATATCTGACAGACTCATTTGTGAAGCAGGATATACACAAGGCCTATAGCTCAACCCCACATTCAGTGTGAGTAATCCATGTAGCAGATAAACTTGAATTCCACCAGTGTCATGTCATGATTCAGGATTTTAAATTGTGGAAATTGCTGGTGTTTCTAGAATTTGGCTTCCCATTCTTCTCAGCTTGTGGGTGGCTTCATCTCCTTTATTAAATGCCAGTCTACTATTGAGAGCCCAGGTTCCATCAGCCTAGTTAAGAAATTTTCTACTCATGCCACATACCATCCACAGATCCCCCTACTCCCTTGTCCCTCCTCCCACCCCCAAGCCCTCTTTCCCAAGTAAACCTGCATCCCCATATCCCCCAAATCAAGGTCTCCCAAGGGGAGTCACAGAGCCCAGAACACTGAGCCTAGGCAGGTCCAAGCTCCTTCCCACTGCACCAAGGCTGTGGAAAGCGTCACACCACAGGCACTGGATTTCTAGAAGCCTGCCCATAGACCAGGGACAGATCCCAATCTCACTGCCTGGGTGCCCCTCAACAATTCGAGCCAAACAACCATCTTCCATATCCAGAGGGCGTAGTCCAGTCCCATGGGGGCTCCACAGCTACCAGACCACAGTTCATGGGCTTCCACTAGTGTGGACGGTCATCTCTGCATGTCCTCCCATCATGATCTCAACGTCCCTAACCTACATAATCCCTCCTGTCTCTCTCTCATCAATTGGATTCCAAGAACTCAGCCTGGTGCCTGGCAGTGGATCTCTGCATCTGCCTCCATTAGTCACTGGACAAAGGCTCTATGATGACAGCTAGGTTATTTGCTAGACTGGGCACCAGAGTAGATCAATCCAGGTATCCTCTGAACCACTGTCAGCAGACCAAGGTGGGGTCATCCTTTTGGATTTCTGAGAGCCTCCCCAGCACCCTGCCTCTTCCTATATCCATGATGTCCTCATCTATCATGGTATCTTCCTCCTGGGCCTCCCACTCTGTCCCTGTTCCAGGTTGACCCTCCCATTTCCCTATGTTCTCATCCCCCACTCCACGCCCTCTGCCACCCCCCCAACCCAGTCTGCTCATGTAGATCTCATCCACTTCTCCTTCGCAGGGTCCTCCATTTGTCCCTCCTAGGGTCTTTCCCTGTTAGCTAGCCTCTCTGGGGTTGTAGGTTGCAGTCTGGCCACCCATTCCTTTGCATCTAGTATCTGCTTATGAGTGAGTACATACTATGTTTGTCCTTCTGAGTCTGGGTTACCTCACTCAGGATGATATTTTCTAGTTCCATTCATTTGCCTGAAAATTTCATGATATCATTGTTTTTTTACGGCTGAGTAGTACTCTATTGTGTACATGTGCCACATTTTCTTTATCCATTCTTCAGTTGAGGGGCATCTAGATTGTTTTCAGGTTCTGGCTATTACAAATAATGCTGATATGAACATAGTTGAGCATGTGTCATTGTGGTAAGATTGAGCATTCCTTGGGTATATGCCCAAGAGTATTATAACTGGATCTTGAGAAAGACTATTCCCAAATTTCTGAGAAACCTCCATATTGATTTCCAGAGTGGTTGTTCAAGATTGCATTCCTACCAACAGTGGAGGAATGTTCCCCTAGCTCCACATCCTTTCCAACATAAGCTGTCTTCAGTGTTTTTGATCTTAGACATTGTGACAGGTGTAAGATAGTATCTCAGAGTCATTTTGATTTGCATTTCCCTGATGACTAAGGACGTTGAGCAATTCCTTAAATGCCTTTCAGCCATTTGAGATTCTTCTGTTAAGAATTCTCTGTTAAGCTCTGTAGCCGATTTTTTAATTGGATTGTTCAGTATTTTGAAGTCTAGCTTTTTGAGTTTTTTATATGTTTTGGAGATCAGCCTTTTGTCAGATGTTGGGTTGGTGAAGATTGTTTCCCATTCTGTAGGCTGTCGTTTTGTCTTATTGATCGTGTCCTTTGCTCTACAAAAGCTTGTCAGTTTCAGGAGGTCCCATTTATTAATTGTCACTCTCAGTGTCCGTGGTACTGGTGTTATATTTAGGAAGTGGTCTCCTGTGTCAATGCATTCCAGACTATTTCCTACTTTCTCTTCTATCAAGTTCAGTGTAACTGGATTTATGTTGAGTCTTTGATCCACTTGGACTTGAGTTTTATGCATGGTGACAGATATGGATTTATTTGCAATCTTCTGCATGTTGACATCCAGTTATGCCAGCACCATTTGTTGAAGATGCTTTTTTTTCCATTGTACAGTTGTGACTTCTTTGTCAAAAATTAGTTGTTCGTAGGTGTGCGGATTAATGTCAGATTCTTCAATTCCATTCCATTGGTCCACATGTCCGTTTCTATGCCAGTACCAAGCTGTTTTTATTACTATAGCTCTATAGTAGAGCTTGAGGTCAGGGATCATAATGCCTCCAGAGGTTGATTTATTATACAGGATTCTTTTAGCTATCCTAGGTTTTTTGTTTTTCCATATAAAGTTAAGTATTGTTCTTTCCAAATCTGTGAAGAATTGTGTTGGACTTTTGATGGGGATTGCATTGAATCTGTAGATTGCTTTTGGTAAGATTGCCATTTTTACTATGTTGATTCTTCCTATCCATGAGCATGGGAGATCTTTCCATTTTCTGACATCTTCGATTTCTTTCTTCAGAGACTTAAAGTTCTTTTCACACATGTCTTTCACTTGGTTAGTTAGAGTTACCCCCAAGGTTTTTTATATTATTTGTGGCTACAGTAAAGGGTGATGTTTCTCTGATTTCTTTCTGAGCCCATTTATCATTTGTATATAGGAAGGCTACTTTTTTTTTGAGTTAATCTTGTATCCTGCCACCTTACTGAAGGAGTTAATCAGCTGTAGGAGTTCCTTGGTAGAATTTTTGGGGTCACTCATGTATACTATCATGTCATCTGCAAATAGTGAAAACTTGACTTCTTCCTTTCCAATTTGTATCCCCCTGATCTTCTTTTGTTGTCTTATTGCTCTAGCTAGAACTTCAAGTACTATGTTGAATAAGTATGCGGAGAGAAGACAGCCTTATCTTGTTCCAGATTTTAGTTGAATCGCTTTGAGTTTCTCTCCATTTAATTTGATGTTGGCTGTCAACTTGCTGTAAATTGCCTTTATTATGTTTAGGTATGTTCCTAATTGTATTCCTGATCTCTCTAGAACCTTTATCATGAAGAGGTGTTGGATTTTGTCAAAGGCTTTTTCAGCATCCAATGAGACAATCATGTGGTTTTTTCTTTCAGTTTATTTATATGGTGTAATACATTGACAGATTTTTGTATGTTGAACCATCCTTGCATCCCTGGGATGAAGCCTACTTGGTCATGGTAGATAATTTTTTTGGTGTGTTCCTGGATTCAGTTAGCCAGTTTTTTTCTTTTTTTTCTTTTTTTTTATTTTATTTTACAATATAATTCAACTTTACATATCAGCCATAGATTCCCCCGTTCTCCCCCCTCCCGCCCTGCCCCCTCCCTCCGGCCCACCCCCCATTTCCATTTCTCCTCCAGGGCAAAGACTCCCCCGAGGATTGAGATCAACCTGGTGGGCTCAGTCTAGGCAGGTCTAGTCCCCTCATCCCAGGCTGAGCCAAGCATCTCTGCTAAGCCCCAGGTTTCAAATACAGCCAATTCATGCACTGAGCACAGGTCCAACTGCCTGGATGACTCCCAGACAGGTCAAGCCAATCAACTGTCTCACCCATCCAGAGGGCCTGATCCATTTGGGGGCCCTCAGCCATTGGTTCACAGTTCATGTGTTTCCATTCGTTTGGCCACTCGTCCCTGTATTCCATCCATCCCTGGTCGCAACAACTCTTGCTCACTTAAACCCTCCTCCTTCTCCCGATTGGACTCCCGGAGCTCCACCCGGGGCCTGACCGTGGATCTCTGCATCCAGTTCCCTCAGTCACTGAATGGGGTTTCTAGCACGACAATTAGGGTGTTTGGCCATCCTATCACCAGGGTAGGTCAGTTCAGGCTATTTCTGGACTATTGCCAGCAGTCTATTGTGGGGGCATCTTTGTGGATTTCTGTGGGCCTCTCTAGCACTTTGCTTCTTCCTATTCTCATGTGGTCTGCATTTACCATGAACATTCCTTGTGTTCCCTCTCTGTTCTTGATCCAGTTGGGATCTCCCGCTCCCCTAAGTTCTTTTTCCCTCACCCCTCGCCCCTCATTACCGCCACTCACGCCTAGACTGTTCATGTAGATCTCATCCATTTCTCTGTCATTGGGCGATCCCCGTGTCTTTCTTGGGGTCCTGTTTTCCAGGTAGCCTCCCTGGTGTTGTGAGTAGCAGTCCAGTCATCCTTGTTCCACAACTAGTATTCTCCTATTAGTGGGTACATACCATGTTTGTCCTTCTGAGTCTGGGTTACCTCACTCAGGAAGATTTTTTCTAGATCCCTCCATTTGCCTGCAAACCTCATGATGTCATTGTTTTTCTCTGCTGAGTAGTATTCCATTGTGTATATGTACCACATTTTATTTATCCATTCTTCGGTTGAAGGGCATCTAGGTTGTTTCCAGGTTCTGGCTATTACAAATAATGCTGATATGAACATAGCTGAACAAGTGCCCTTGTGGTATGATTGAGCATTCCTTGGGTATATGCCCAAGAGTGGTATAGCTGGATCTTGGGGGAGATTGATTCCCATTTTCTAAGAAAGCACCATATTGATTTCCAAAGTGGCTGTACAAACTTGCATTCCCACCAGCAGTGGAGGAGAGTTCCCCTAGCTCCACATCCTCTCCAGCACAGGGTGTCCTCAGTGTTTTTTATCTTATTGAGTATTTTTGCATCAATGTTCATGAGGCAGATTGGTCTTTAATTCTCTTTCTTTGTTGCATCTTTGTGTTTTGGGTATCAGGGTAACTGCAGCCTCATAGAAAGATTTTGGTAATGTTCCTTCTGTTTCTATTGTGTGGAACAATTTGAAGAGTATTGGTATTAACTCTTCTTTGAAAATCTGGTAGAATTATGTGCTGAAACCATCTGGTCCTGGGCTTTTTTTGTTTGGGAGACTTTTAATGACTGTTTCTATTCATTTTCATTGATTCTAGGAAATCTTTAATTTTTTTCTTTATTTCTTGCTTGACCCATTGGTGATTCAATTGGGCATTATTCAGTTTCCATGAATTTGTAGTCTTTCTGTAATTTTTGTTGTTGTTGAAATCTAACTTTAAGCCATGGTGGTCTGATAAGAGACAGGAGTTTATTTCAATTGTTTTGTACTGTTGATATTTGCTTTGTGACCAAGCATGGGGTCGATTTTGGAGAATGTTCAATGGGGTGCTGAAAAGAAGGTATATTCTTTTGTGTTAGAGTGGAATATTCTGTAGATATCTATTAAGTCTATTTGAGTCATAATGTCTGTTAGTTCCCTTATTTCTCTGTTAAGTTTCTGTCTGGCAGACCTGTCAATTGGTGAGAGTGGGGTGTTGAAGTCTCTCACTACTAGTGTATGGGGTTTGATGTGTGATTTAAGCTTTAGTAATGTTTCTTTTATGAATGTAGGTGCCCTTGTATTTGGGGCATAAATATTCAGAATTGAGATTTCATCTTGTCAGATTTTCCCTGTGATTAATATGTAGTGTCCTTGCTGATCTCTTTCAATTGATTTTAGATTGAAGTCTATTTTATTAGATATTAGGATAGCTACACCAGCTTGCTTCTTAAATCCATTTGATTTGAAAGTCTTTTCCCAGCCTTTTATTCTGAGGCAGTGTTGTCTTTGAAGTTGATGTGTGTTTCTTGTATGCAGCAAATGGATGAATCTTGTTTTCATATCCATTCTGTTAGCCTGTGTCTTTTTATAGGTGAATTGAGACCACTGATATTGATGGATATTAATGACCAGTTATTGTTAATTCCTGGGGGGGGGGTTTGGTGGTAGTGTTGTATGTTTCCCTTCTTTGGTATTTGTTAGTATGGGACTATCTATTGCCTGTGTTTTCATGGGTTTATCTAATTTCCTTAGGTTGGATTTTTTCTTCAAGTGCTTTCTGTAGGGATGGGTTTATGGAGAGATATTGTTTAAATCTGGTTTTATCATGGAATATTTTGTTTACTCCGTCCATGTTGATTGAGAGTTTTGCTGGGTGTAATAGTCTGGGTTGGCATCCATGGTCTCTTAGTATGTGTATAACATCTGTCAGGACTTTCTGGCTTGTAGAGTCTCCATTGAGAAGTCAGGTGTTATTCTTATGGGTCTGCCTTTACATGTTACTTGGCCTTTTTCCTTTGCAGCTCTTAATATTTTTTCTTTATTCTGTATGTTTAGTGGTTTGATTATTATGTGGCGCGGGGGGGGGGGGGGCGGGGGGGGGAGGACTTTTTTTTGGATCCAGTCTATTTTGTGTTCTGTAACCTTCTTGTATTTTTATAGACATTTCCTTCTTTAGGTTGGGAAAGTTTTCTTCTATGATCTTGTTGAATATATTTACTGTGCCTTTGAGTTGGTATTCTTCTCCTTCTTCTATCCCTATTATTCTTAGGTTTGGTCTTTTCATGGTGTCCCAAATTTCCTTGACATTTTGGGTCATGACTTTGTTGGCTTCAGTGTTTTCTTTGACCAATGAATCTATTTCCTCTACCGTATCTTCAATGGCAGAGATCTGCTCTTCCATCTCTTGCATTCTTGGCTATACTTGCATCTGTAGTTCCTGTTCGTTTACTCCGATTTTCCACTTCCAACATTACCTCACTTTGTATCTTCTTTATTGTCTCCATTTCAGTTTTGAAATCTTGAACTGTTTCCCTCACTTGTTTAACTGCTTTCTCTTGGCTTTCAAGGGATTTACTGATTTCTTCCCATTTTTTGTTTGACTTCTCCTCGATTTCTTTAAGGGAATTTTTCATTTCCTCTTTTTTTATTTTATAATTTAATTTAATTGTACATATCAGCCACAGATTCTTTCCTCTTTTAAGATCTCTAATATCTTGTTAAAGTTATTTTTATGGTCGATATCTTCTGTTTCTTCAGTGTTGGGATGTTCAGGTCTTGCTGATGTAGGCTCTGATGGAGCCATATTGGTTTTTTTGTTGTTGACTGTATTTTTGTACTGGCATCTACCCATCACTTTCTCCACTTGGTGCAAGCAGTGTCTGTGTCTGAGGGAGCTTCTCTTGTTCTGATTGATACTCTTGATCCAGTGGGAGCTCTTGGTCTAGTCGATGCTAATGGACTTTTTGTCTCTAGGAGCAGCTCTTAGTTCAACTGGCACTAGTGGGCTCTGTCTCAGGAAGTAGCTGCAGTTTTAGAGCATGGTAGATGGTGGTAGTCTGACCTGTCTGCATGAGGTCTGCCTGCCAACTGGCCTGAAACTGGGACTCTTAGTCCAATTGGGTGCTAGAGGGCTCTGTCTCAGGAAACAGTTGCAGTCTCCAAGGTTGGGTGGGATTTGGGGGAGGTGGGACTTGGGTTACATGGTCTGATGGGGAATGGTGGTAGTCTGACCTGTATGCAGGAGGTCTGCCTGCCAGCTGGCCTGAAACTGGAACTCTTAGTCCAGTGCTGGCAGGCTCTGTCTCTACTTCATCTCCTTTATTAAATGCCAGTCTACTATTGAGAGTCCAGACTCTATCAACCTAGTTACTCCTCCAAGAATAACTGCTCCAGCTATGTTCCACTGCACACCAGGAGCCATCGACCCAGCTGCCTTTGAAGGAAGGGGCACTGTACCTTTTCTGTATTGCAAAGCCACTTCAGCTATGGTGCCATATTTTCCTGACCTCAGAGGACACCTGTTGCCAAAGCTGCAACTACACTTGCCTTGGCAATGATTGGTAGTCCTTTGTTTTGTGTCCTGCTTGTCCATTTTGGACACATTACTGTCAGCAGTCAATGCAAGGGCACTTTCTTGCCCAGTGGCTACTTTTTGCCATAGTGAAAGTAACTCCAAGTGGAGGTTCTTCAATGCCCATATCTTCTCTGAAGTAGATGGGTGCTTCCAGGAGCAGACATGTCTCATAGTCATAAAAAAGGAAAAAAATCTATGTTATTAAAACATTTTAAATGCCATATTCTGTAGATTTCTGAAGGGTTTGAAGATGACGTATCTATCTAAAATATTTCACTGCTTAACCTTGAAAATATACCTAATATGACTACAAGTTTGATTGTAATGACTAACTACAAACTTTCATTTCTTTATGTCCTATTTAGTTGGTATTTTCCAAAAGAATCAATTTCAAATTTGTGTCAATATACTTAATTTGTATACAATATAAAAAAATCAAATCCAACATAAAATACGTAATATTAGTAGTTGTTTTCTAAAAGAAAACTCAATAATCTACCTTTTTATCTTACCTTATCATATCTATATAAATCAATTTCAATTTATAGCAATATTCATAATTTGTATGCAATATACAAAAATCCAGTCCAATGTAAAATATATAAAACTAGTAGTTACTTTCTACAAGTAAATTCAAAACTCTACCTTTTTGTCTGTATCATATCGATATCCTCTCTTTTTATCAGAGTAGATTCAATAGTCTACTGTAGCCCATGTTGGGTGCCAGAGAAGGAAAGAAGAAGACAGAGGAGGGGAGATGCTGCTAGCCGCCACCAGAAGAAGAAAGATGTAAAGTTACCAGTAAACCACAAGCCACATGGCAAAGTATAGATTTATAGAAATGGGTCAATTTAAGATATAAGAACTAGATAGCAAGAAGTCTGTCATGGCCATAGTTTAAAAATAGTATTAGCATGTGTGTGTTTATTTGTGTCCAAGTGGCTGCAGGACTGGAGGGTGAGAGAGATTTGTCCTGACTGAGGGCCAGCAGGATACAGGAAAACTTTCAGCTACAAATGGCGCCTACACGTGGTGGCAAGAATTTCTACATAAAACCTTACAGAGCTTAAGAGATTATAAATGTAGCTAAGAGCACCTTCCTAGTTCATGTAGCTCATGGTGGACCTAGGTACAATGATATGTCTCCTGGCTATGGCAGGATCGTGGCATGTGGGCTGGAGCTACAGAATGGCAGATTCCTGCCAAGTTACACAAAGGTTTCTGCAGGCCACATAACATGTTGTGTGGTGGATATAGCTTTTGCTACTAAAAAAAAAGGTTTCTGGGCTATACACTGCTGGATGGAAGCATAGACCCACTGCTTCCTAGAGTCAGTGGTGAGCATGGTTCCCCCAAAGTTAGCAATAAATGTAGATGTAATGAACCGTCTTATTAAATAAGAAACACAGAGCCAATGTAAAGATAAAAGCCCAAGAGGTCAGAGCTAAGAGCCTTACCCGCCTGCTGCTGGCTAGCCTCTTCCGGCAAGAGACCTCTCCAAAAAGGAGCTACTTCCTGTGCGTTGGTCTTTAAATAGAATTCTGTTCTGCCTTCTCATTGGTCATAAACCCAACTACGTGACTGCCTCGTCACTGCCTGTCTGTACAGACCTCCGGACACACATTGGAGTGTGTGTCTCCAATGCTGGCTGTATCCTTGAACACACAGAGATCTGCTTAGCTCTGCCTACCAAGTGCTGGGATTAAAGGTGTGCGCCTCCTTCAGCAAATGCTACCGGCGTGTACCACCACAACCGACTTTCGCTATGGTTTGCTAATAGCTCTGACCCCTAGGCAACTTTATTTATTAACATACAAATAAAATCACATTTCAGCACAAATAAAATACCACTATAAATAAATGTAGTTCTGCCATGTTGGAAAGCTGAGGTGGGTGGAGCTAGCAACCAAAGTATCCATTTCAGTTTTGGTCGCACTGCAGTTTAAAACAATAGATTCACAATAAGACATTTTCAGATGGGATAAACCTCTAAATGATCTATAGTGTGTGTAAAAATGTACGTAGGCTTGGAAGAGAGAAAAATATATACAGTTATATAAAGAAATAGTTTTTTTTTTTTTTTTTTTTTTTGGTTTTTCGAGACAGGGTTTCTCTGTGTAGCTTTGCTCCTTTCCTGGAACTCACTTGGTGAGTTTCCTGGAACTCACTTGGTAGCCCAGGCTGGCCTTGAACTCACAGAGATCCGCCTGGCTCTGCCTCCCGAGTGCTGGGATTAAAGGCGTGTGCCACCACCGCCCGGCAAGAAATAGTTTTAAACAATAAAGTCTTTAAAGAGACAGTAAAGGTAATATAAAAAATAAGCCACATAAAAATGGGTATCACACAGAGAATCTGGAATGTGTTGTCTTTGGGATTTTTAACTGCAGAAAGACATATGATTGTAAAGGCTGCTCAGTTAAACCAATATGTATGTTTTAAAGGTACCTTGACTTCAAAATTTGGATGTAGGATATGTTGCTTTAGAAAGGAGGCTCTGTTTCTGTTTCCACGGGAAGCAAGAGGCTATGGATTTGTTCCAGATTAAGATACATCAGCCAAGACCACCTGAAAGGTCTCTGATGACACCATGGCCCAGATGGTCCAACATCCAGATCGGTTTCAAGGCAACTGGCTCAGAAAATACAGCTTCACAGGCTATTTCAGTCAGGACTTGACCATAATTCTTAATTTTCTCAGGAACCCCATAAGAATACAGTACCCTTTATCAGCAGGAAGTAGCCTAGAACACTATGCCCACATTCCCCAAAATGGATTATGGATGTTTGTCTTTATTGTTGGTTGCAAATTGTTATTGGTCATAGTCAATATCATTCTAAAAGAAGAAAAGGGGATATAATATGGAAATATAGAATATAGATTTGATAGGATAAAAGGATGAATTGTTGAGCCTACTTTTAAAGAACAACTTATTTAGCATGTTTTACATTGGTAATGATTTTAGTTATTGATACAATTTAAAGTTTAAATTTAATGTTGTTATACTGTATATATATTTCTCCTCTCGTTTATGTATTATGTTTATGTAACTCATTTAAATGGTAATGAATAAATAAGAAACACAAATTAATAATTAGTCATCCGTTATAATCAAACTCATAGTCATATTAGGTATATTTTCAAGGTCAAACAGAGATATTTTAGATAGAAAGGTCATCATCAAATACTTCAAAGATCTACAGAATATGGCATTTAAAATGTTTTAAAAACTTAGACTTTCTGGACAATGAGACACATCTGCTCCTGGAATCACTGATTTACTTCAGAGAGGAGAATGGGCATCAAAGACACTCCATATGGAATTTATCTTCTTCGTGGCAAAAATAGCCATTTGAGCAAGAAACTGTTCTTGCCTGGACTGCTTGACAAAATGTCTTATAAACTGGAAATGCAGAACCCATTGGAAGGTGACCAGTGAACTTTGCAAGATGAGATGGTCCTTCAGATTCCTGCTTCATACAAGAACTGCCCAACATTCTACAGGACACAGAGAAAAGTGACTGAGAGACTCTAGACCTATGGGCTGAATATGGATGCCCCAACATTGAAGAGGAACTTTGGATGACTGTGCAAGCAGGCAGCTGTCTCTGTCATTCTAGATTTTTGAAAGTTGATTACAATGCTCTTCCTGTTTAATTAAATAATATTGTATCCTTCTGAGGTCTCTGATGTAGTTGAAGACTAGATAGTCATAATTATGGTTTTCCTTGGTTTTGATAGGAGATAAGGTAAATATGAAACCTTGGACTCACAATATAGGATAGATAGAATATCTTCTTTGATTGTGCCAAACACAAATAGACTAGATATTATAACTATAATTCTTGCTTCATAACTGTTTTGTTATATGTAATTTTGCTATAATGAAGTTAAAACCATCAGAACACGATTATGTTACCTTAGTCATTTTATTCATTAGCAGTTTCAAAATAAAGACACTTGATTTTCTCCAACACATTGGAGCACATTTATGTCCCCCTGTCCCTTTCATATATAGAAATCAAATGATAGATCTAACTCCTTGCCACCTTACTCAGATCTTTACCTAGTCATCCTGAACAAGTTGCAGACACTCTCATATACTCTACTACATAATCATCTGCTATTCTTCCCTGTCAATTTGAGTTATCTGGAGACAAGTTGTCCCAGAATGTTATGCCTGTGAAACTTCTCTGCCTTCTCCTTGTTATACTGTTAATCCTCTAGGCTTCCACCTAATGCATCACAGCAGATAAACATTACTCACTATCTTAGTCATTGTTCTACAAATGTGAAAAAACACCATGGCAAAGGCAACTATTATAAGAGAAAGCATTTAATTGGGGTCTAGCTTAAAATTTGAGATTTCCAGTCCATTGTCATCATATCAAGCACACCTAGAGAGACATACTCTTGTTAAGCAGGCCACACTTCTTAATACTTCTATCCTTTCAAATAGTGTCATTACTTGGTGATAATGAAGAATTCAAATATTTGAGTTTCTGGGGCAACTCTTATTTAAAACTTTACATTCCATCTTCTGGCCCCTCAAGTATGTTCATATTAGTATTGATACATATTCTATTTTTTTAGATATGTGATTAACTGAGAAGTAGTTAACCATTTCATTACTCATCATCTGTGATTTTTTCCTAGAGATCACCTTCCAAAAATGTTGAAAATAATGATGCACCTGCATATACTACTGATGCACTTAAAAACTTTTGAACCAGCTTTTGTGTTGCAAATAAAACTCATATCTATCACAATCCTTGAGGATAAAGAAGAATTGAATGGGCTCATGAGTTTATTAATGTTTTCTTGGAAAGGATAAAAGAAGCAAGAATATACATGTCCTGTTACTCCTTCCAACCATTTAGTCACACTTTATTTTCTTTACATTTTTGAGAATTGATTAATAGCAATTGACTACTGCAGAATCATTAAAGGGTAAACAGACTTCAGAAGGAGAGGTTATGTGCAAAGTTCCTGATAAAGGGCAAAGGTATAGTCCTAACCCTATGTTAATGTGTGGGCAAAGTTATGTCTATGTTTTTTCCACAGAAAGTTTACTGGACATATTAGTTCTTAAGTGCCTTGTCTGACACTCCCAGAGCACAAAGGAGGTGCCAGCTGTGGAGACTCCTACAGAATTTAAAGATGCAAATGAAAAACTTGAATCTGGGGATAACACAAGGAAACAGATGATCCTGGTTTCTACTGAAATGTCAATGTCCATCCTTGGAAGAGATTATGTGCCTTAATACTGAGGGACTTTATTTAGTTAAAGAGATAGTCTGTAACTTCTACTCATTAACTTTTGACTATTTAACTATTCTGACATTATTCTTTCTCTGACAAGTTGATAGTGATGGAAACTACTGGGGCTTATGCAGCAAACTTCCCTTTGTCCCAAACAGTATCATGGGTATGTTTGTCTATTACATTATTGGCCAAAGATAAGGTGGTTTTGACCAGTCTTCTATGTCTCAAGTGGTGCTTCCCACTGTTCTTTTTAACTATACTGGAGTAACATCAACTATTTGTATATCCAGATGGGTGTGGCCTTCACATTCAAGTGACCTGTAAGATTCCTGACTTTGAAGTACATGAAGAACTGAAGGTATAATTTCTGAAACATCATCAATTCATCCATCACTTGAGTTTTCCAGTTTCTAATTACCCAAATTTTACCCTGTTGGATAGACTTCCCAGGTTGCTGTGGAAAACTGGCGTACTGATTTTCAAGTAGAATTCACACTTGGGTGGTATGCTCTACTGTTGTGAAGAACTCTGTGCTTCTAAATAAATGACCTATGGGGCTGAATTACTTATTTTGGATGTACACACCTGGTATGGATGGTGATAATTTCTGAGGATACCATAAGTGGCCATCTTCTATTACAATTTCTCCAGAAGGAAATGTTCACCCTGCTCTTTGGCTATCAGTCACAATCTTAGACAAATGGACAATTTTCTGGATAGGTACCACATACCTAAGTTAAATGAAGACCAGATAAATTATTTAAATAGACCAATATTCCCTAAGGAAATAGAAATAGTCATTAAAAGTCTCCCAAACAAAAAAAGCCCAAGACCAGATGGTTCAATGCAGAATTCTACCAGATCTTCAAAGAAGAGTTAATATCAATACTCTTCAATTGTTCCACACAATAGAAACAGAGGGAACATTACCAAACTTCTTAAATGAGGATAGAATTACTCTGATTCTGAAGCCAAACAAAGATGCAACAAAGAAAGAGAATTACAAACCAATCTCCCTCATGAACATTGATGCAAATATACTCAATAAAATATTGACAAACAGACTTCAAGAATACATCAAAGCAATTATCCACCATAACCAAGTAGGCTTCATGCCAGAGATGCAAAGTTGGTTCAACATACAAAAGTCTGTCAATGTAATATACCATATAAACAAACTGAAAGAAAAAAACACACGATTATTTCATTAGATGCTGAAAAGACATTTGACAAAATCCAACACCCCTACATAATAAAGGTCTTGGAGAGATCAGGAATACAGGAAATGTACCTAAACATAATAAAGGCAATTTACAGCAAGCCAACAGCCAACATCAAATTAAATGGAGAGAAATTCAAAGCGATTCCACTAAAATCAGGAACAAGACAAGGCTGTCTGCTCTCCACATATTTATTCAATATAGTACTTGAAGTTCTAGCTAGAGCAATAAGACAACAAAATTAGATCAAGGGGATTTAATCCCAGCACTCGGGAGGCAGAGCCAGGCAGATCTCTGTGAGTTCGAGGCCAGCCTGGTCTACAGAGTGAGATCCAGGAAAGGCACAAAGCTACACAGGGAAACCCTGTCTCGAAAAACCAAAAAAAAAAAAAAAAAAAAGGAAAGGAAGACAAGTTTTCGCTATTTGCAGATGACATGATAGTATACATGAGTGACCCCAAAACTTTGAGCAAGAAACTCATACAGCTTATAAACACCTTCAGTAAAGTGGCAGGAGACAATATTAACTCAAAAAAAAATCAGTACCCCTCCTATATACAAAACACAAACAGGATGAGAAAAAATCAGAGAAACATCACCCTTTACAATAGCCACAAACAATATAAAATACCTTGGGGTAACTCTAACTAAGCAAGTGAAAGGTGTGTGTGACAAGAACTTTAAGTATCTGAAGAAAGAAATTAAAGATCTAAGAAATGGAAAGATCTCCCATGCTCACGGATATGCAGGATTAACACAGTGGCAATCTTACCAAAACCAATCTACAGATTCAATGCAATCCCCATCAAAATCCAAACACAATTCTTCACAGACCTGGAAAGAACAATACTCAACTTCATATGGAAAAACAAAAAACCCAGGATATCTAAAAGAATCCTGTACAATAAAACAACATCTGGAGGCATCATGATCCCTGACTTCAAGCTGTCATAAAAATAGTTTGGTACTGGCATAAAAACTGACATGTGGACCAATGGAATCTAATTGAAGACCCTGATATTAATCTGCACACCTTTGAACATATAATTTTTGACAAAGAAGCCAAAACTGTACAATGGAAAAAAGAAAGCATCTTCAACAAATGGTGCTGGCATAACTGGATGTCAACATGTAGAAGATTGCAAATATATCCATATCTGTTACCGTGCACACAAGTTAAGTCCAAGTGGATCAAAGACCACAACATATATCCAGTTATTCTGAACATGATAGACAAAGTAGGAAGTAGTCTTGAATGCATTGACATAGGAGATCACTTCCTAAACATAACACCAGTAGCACAGACACTGAGAGCAACAATTAATAAAGGGGACCTCTTGAAACTGAGAAGCTGTTGTAGGGCAAAGGACATAGTCATTAAGACAAAGCGACAGCCTACAGAATGAGAAAAGATCTTCACCAACCCCACATCAGACAGAGGGTTAATCTCCAGAATATACAAAGAACTCAAGAAACTAGACACAAAAATACCTAGCAGTCCAATTAAAAAATGGGCTATAGAGCTAAACAGAGAATTCTCAATTCAGCTCAAATGGCTGAATGACATTTAAGGAATTACTCAACATCCTTAGACATCAGGGAAATGCAAATCAAAACATCTCTGAGATACGATCTTACACCTGTCAAAATGGCTAAGATCAAAAACACTGAAGACAGCTTACATTGGAGAGGATGTGGAGCTAGGGGGAACACTCCTCTCTACTGTTGGTGAAATGCAAACTGGTACAGCCACTTTGGAAATCAGTATGGCAGTTTCTCAGAAAAATTGTTAATCAATCTCCCTCAAGACCCAGCTATACCTCTCACGGGCATATACCCAAGGAATGCTCAATCATATCATTAAGGATACTTGCACAACTATGTTCATAGCAGCATTATTTGTAATAGCCAGAACCTGGAAACAATCTAGATGCCTCTCAACTGAAAAACGGATAAAGAAAATGTGGCATATATACGCAATGGAGTACTACTCAACAGAGAAAAACAGTGACACCATGACGTTTGCAGGCAAATGGATGGAACTAGAAAATATCATCCTGAGTGAGGTAACCCAGACTCAGAAAGACAAACATGGTATGTACTCACTCAGAAGTGGATACTAGATGTAAAGAAAAGGAAAGGATAACCAGATTGCAACCCACAGCTCCAGGGAGAATAGATAGTAAGGAGGACCCTAGGAAAGACACAGGGACTGCCCAGCAACAGAGAAATGGATGAGATCTACATGAGCAAACTGGAGGTGTGGTGGGTAATGGATGGCAAGTGTCCAGGGAAAGAGAGCTTAGGGGAGCAGGATGTTCTAGCTGGATCAGGGACAGAGTAGGAGAACAAGGAAAGAGATACCATGATAAATGAAGACACCATGGGAATAGGAAGAAGCAGAGTCCTAGGGAGGTCCCCACGAATCCACAATGATGACTCCACCATAGACTACTGGCAATGGTCGAGATGCTACCTGAGTTGACCTACTCTGGTGATGGAATGACTGAATACCCTAACTGTCATCATTGAACCCTTATCCAGTGACTGATAGAAGCAGATGCAGGATTCCACAACCGGGTCCCAGGTGGAGCTCCAGGAATCCAAAAGAAGATAGAGAGGAAGGATTCTATGAGCAAGAGATATCGAGACCATGTTTGGAATAAGGACAGAGACAACTAGCCAAACTATTGGAAACACGTGAACTGTGAACCAATAGCTGAGAAGCCCCCATGGTACTGGACTAGGCCCTCTGGATAACTGAGACAGCTGTTTAGCTTGAACTGTTTGGGGGGCCCGCAGGAAGTGGGACTGGGACCTGTCCCTAGTGCATGAGCCGGCTTTTTGGATCCTAGTGCCTATGGTGAGACACTTTGCGCAGCCTTGGCACAAGGAGGAGGGACTTAGACCTGCCTCAACTGAATGTGCCAGGGTCTGTTGAATCCCCATGGGAGACCTTGCCTTGGAGGAGGTGGGAATGAGGGGATGGTTGGGGGGGTTGGGGGGGAGCAGGGGAGGACAGAGGAATCTATGACTAATATGTAGGATGAATGGAAAATTTCTTAATTAAAAAATTTAATTTAAAAAAATGGAATCTTTTTCTGAATCTCTTTCTCTCCCTCTCTTTTGTTAGACACTCTTTTTTTATACTGTAAAGATGTGTCTGGGCTTAAGTCACCTTCTAATTGACTTAACAAAGAGATGAATGGAAAATAGCTAGACAGGAAAGGACAGGTGGGGTTTCTGGGCAGAGATAGGAACTCTGAGATGAATAGTGGAAGGGATGCCTGTGACTCAGTGCAAGTCAGACATACAGCATGGAGGAGAGGTAAAAAAGCCACATGGCAGAATGTAAACTAATAGAAGCATGTTAATGCAAGTTTTAAGAGCTAGTTGGAGGATGAGCCTAAACTGAGGCCAAGCTTTCATAATTAATGAGAAGTCTCACAACCCACAGCTTCAGAGAAGCTAGGTAACAAGGAAGACCCTCAGAGGGACGTATGGACCACCCTGGGAAGGAGAAATAGATGAGTTCTCAACAAGATAAACTGAGGGTAAAGAGCAGGCAATACAGAGGAGGAGATGGGGGGGATGAGAACATGAGTTAATGGGATGGATGAGCTGGGGAAGGGGTGGAGTGGTTGAGCAATGAAAGAGATATCTTGATAGAGGGAGACATTATGAGGTTAGGAAGAAACCTGGTGCTAGAGAAGTTACCAGGAATCCTCAAAGATGATCCCAGCTTAAACTACTAGCAATAGTGGAGAGGGTGCCTGAACTGGCCTACCCCAATAACCAAACTGGTGAATACCTTAACTGTCATCATAGAGCCTTTATTCAGTAACTGATGCAAGGAGATACAGAGATGCACAGCCAACTTCTAGGCTGGGCTCTGGGAGTTCAGTTGAAGACAGGGGAGAGGGAAGAGAGATTATATGAGCAAGGGGAGTGGCAAGATCATGATGGGGAAATCTACAGAGACAACTGAACCAAGCTCATAGGAACTCACAAACTTTAAACCAACAGCTGTGGAATCTGCACGAGACTGGCCTAGGCCCTCTGCATACAGGAGACAGTTGTGTAGTTTGGTCTGTTTGAGGGGCCCTGTCAGTAGGATCAGCATCTATCTCTGGTACCTAAGCTGGCTTTCTGAATCTGATTACCTGTGGTAGGATACCTTACTGAGTGATAAGTCTTTGCACCCTGAAGGCCTCTCTGCTGATGCAACAATCCAAGTTAAACTGAATCAGACAGAATTGGAAAAGCCCAGGTTTAATGGGTAAAGCATTCCCAGGTGATTCTCCAGCCCCACAGAGAGGAGATGGGGATGAGAGACCAGAAGAATCACGTGTCTGTTTTCTGAGATTCAGCTTATATACCCTGTGGGAGTGGTCTTTAGCCTCTCTTGGGGAGAAGTGTTGTTTGGCAAGCTTTGAAGGGATGGGTTTGGGGAGCTGTGTTTGGTGGGCTTTTAAGGGGTGTGTTTAGGGAAAGAGATAGGGGAGGGGAATTGAGGTGGATCTTTTACCAAAACATTCCAGACTCTTTGGGTATAGAGATGCCAGGGTGCCAGGGATTGAGGTAGAGCTCCCACCCAAACATTCCAGACTTTTTGGGTATGGGGCACTGGTTCAAGTCTGACTACTTCTTGCAGGCATGGGGCAATGTGGGGAAGAGGAGTTGGGAATTGGTGAGCTCACATTCGGCAGGAGGTCTGAGTGGAAGAGCATCCAGTTAATTGTCATCCTGGAGACCTCAGGCATTTGTTTTTTGAGGAAGCAAAGAAGGCAAGTTTCTTGGGAAAAAATAGATCATTAACATCTACCCTAGTTGTACTGTAAAGATGAATGTATAGAGCAGAAGAGCAGATAGGCCTTTTATTGGAACATCTTGGAAAACCAGAGTATGGAGAGTCGCAGCTACTGGACAGACCATGTATTTTGAATAGGTGCCTGCTTGAGCCTGGAGAGATGGTACCAGCATGGATGTCCTAGGAGCTTGGCAGCCGAAGTGATGATGAGGATTACAGTATGCATAGAGAAGGAACCTCAGAAGAGAGAGGTAGGGGAGGTACCCAGACTGTGGGGGAATTTGGGCTGGGAGGTGGTGATTGAGGAGGATGGGCCTTCTGTAAAGGACCTCAAAGGGGTTCAAACCTATAGAAAAGTGTGGAGTGGCCCGGAGGTCTGTAAGAGCAATGGGAAAGGGAGGGCCAATATAACCTGAGTTTAATGGAGAGCTTAGTGAGAGCTGTTGTTTGTTGTGTCCATTGGCCTTCTTAGGCTTTCCTGAGGATAAAGGTGTCAACCATAGTTAGGAGGTAACAGAGTTCTTTACATGTGGGCATGTGAGTGAAGTCTACCTGCCAATCCTCACCTGGTTGGTGTCCTCGAAGCTGGTGCAGAGGCTGACATATCTGGAGGGTCCCTATGAATGGATCTGTGAAATACTCAGGAGAGTGTGGGGGCCAAGATGAGTGTAGTCCCCAAAAAGACTGAGAACATTGCAACCAAGCAGAGGTGCAGGGCAAGCAGATATGGCCAGAAAAAGAGTGTGAGAAGAATTACCCTTCAAGAATGCAGGGAAGTGTCAGGATCTTAAATAGGAATGAAGGGATCCTGTCCAACCCCATGAAAGAAATTGGTGAGGAAGCTATAGGACCTGACTGAGATGTCAAGACAGAATAGGTAGCTCCCGTGTCCAAAAGAATGTCAATGGTGTTACCCATTACATGCAGTGCCACCCTAGGCTCAGAGTATAAAAGAATCAGGGTTTTCTACACTGTCCCCAGGAAAACTTCCTAAGGTAACTGGGAGCTAAAGTAAATTAAAGAAATGGTCTCTGCAGACCAAGTGTGAATGCTTCTTCCCTCTGACCTGCAATAAAGGAAGGATAGTGAAGAAGGACTCTGAGAATGAGGATGTTAGATCAGTAGTCGTCCATATGGGGTACTAAAATGTTGCCTATAACCAAAGTGGCAGTGTTTCAGAAGAACTGTCTATACAGCCAATCCACCATGTCAATAAAGCAACCTTGAATCAAAGGATAGAGTCAGCAATTGGATGCCCAGATTAGCCATAAAATTCTTGGATGATTTTGGATGGAGTAAAAGAGGACAGGAAGAGAGGAGGAGGAGTTCTGAGGATTTTCTACTGTGTGGGATTCAGGGAAAACATGGAGAGAGGGTCAGCCAATCGCTCTGCTTTCCTTGGATTTTTCAGGTTTTTGTCTCAATTTCTGACTCCCAAATTTTTATTATACTAGAACAAATTAGATAATCGTTGCATCTGGCAGTCTCATGGCACTGAGTTCTTGTAACTGGCAAATATGTCGCATTATGAGATGAAAGAAAGTCTACCATATTTCGATCTTTATGTAGGAAGTCAGAATCCACAGTCTATCTGGACAGTGGATATGAAGAAAAAAATTTCACCCCCAGTGGCCCAGGGTGTATGGGATGGATGTTCAGGATTCTGGGTCCTATCACCCTGTCTCAAATGCTGACTAGTATTTTCCTTATCAATTACACAGAAGTATGCATGCACATGCACACACACTCCAACACACACACACACACATACACACACACTTTACACCAAGTTATCTAAAGCTCTTCACAAACATACGAGGACATTAACTGTTATGTATGAAGCCTGTGTAAATTTGAGAAACAAAGCATGCTCTCCACCATGTTAGCTCTCCACACGCAGTTGACACTTACATCATCTGTGATACTGACTACATTCATTCTTCACTTTCTGACTCCTTTTCAAAGTGACCATAAAAGATCCAGGATGAGAAATAAAGTTCCTTTTCTCCTGTTCATTCTGCAGAGGGAAGTGCACATGGGTTATGAATGCCACCCCTTTTTGATCTTTGTATCTTCTGAACCCTGTTCACTTCCACAGGTGATGCTGCATGCCTGACACACAAATGTGGGTAACTTGCCTCAGATCCTGTCTGTTTGATCC
>CABHPQ010160337.1:0-18714 GCA_902168405.1 Peromyscus aztecus | reverse complement strand
TATTTTTGCATTGATTTCACAAGGGAAATTCGTGTACAATTCACTTTCTTTGTTTCATCATTGTGAGGCTTGTTAATAAGAGTAAATGTAGCCTCTTAAAGTAGTTTGGTAACATTCTTTCTGTTTCTATTACATAAAACATTTTGAAGAGTACTGAATATATAACTCTTCTTTGAAGATCTGGTAGAACTTTGCATTGAAACCAACATGGTCATTGGCTTTTCATACTATGGTGATTTTTAAGGACAGTTTCTATTTCCATAGGGATATTTTTTAAGTTATTTATACAGTCTTTATATGACATGGGTATGTGGTAGCTATTCAGGAAATTGTTCATTTCTTTTAGTTTTCCACTTTTGCGGAGTACATCTTTTGAAAGTATGACTTGCATTTTTCTGAAATTGCTCATTGCCACTTGCTAGGTATCCTTTGTCCTTTTGAATTTGTTAATTTGCATGCTATCTCTCTCTGCCATTTGGTTAGTTTGGATAAGGGCTTGTCTATCTTGTGGATTTCTTAACAACCAACACATTATTTCATTCAATCTTTGTATTGTTCTCTTTGTTTCAATTTTTTAGTGTTCAGCTTTCAATTTGATTATATCCTGGAGTCTACTCCACCTGTGTAACTTTGCCTTTTGTTCTATAGCTTTCAGGTGTTCTGCTCAGTCACTAGTGTACCCCAATCAGTTCAGGTGGGCCCATGACTCTGCTAATGATGGATTTTCTGGAAGGATAGTTGAGGGGGAGGATGTTGCTACACATACAGTGTGACTGCAGGGGTTGGGGAAAGGACAAATGACAAGCCGCTGTGGGCTAGGAACTAGATAACAGGGCTTTTCAGACATGGCTTTAGACACTCAATTCTTCTGCTAATTAGTGCCGGTGATAATTGCATATTCTTACAAATAATTAAATCCAATTTTAAACCTTAGTTTGGGTCTAGGAATTCCTCCTTGAATAGTTCCGTTTTTAAAAAATAAAAAAAAACTCATTAGAATCCCCTTGTTACCCAATAATTTTGACCAAGAATAAAAGGCAGATATTATTATTTCCCAAATACACATGTGACTAGCTATTCATAAAGCTATTTTTTAAATCTGGGATATAAAATGAATATTTGAAAGGTTTTGGGCAACAAAATGGTATCAAAACTTATACAAATCAACAAACAGAAACTTCTTCACTGGTGTTTGAATAGGCCATGTGCCTTATGATATATGAACTCAAGGCTTGGGCCCAATGCAGGAAACTTTGGAGCTGGATATTAAAGAGAATAACTTAAGCTATAACTATCTGAATTCATATCTGCAGTACTTCAGTGTTAGCCTCAGAAGTGAACTGGCTCATGAAAATATTTGGAAACTATAGCAGGTAGAGTATTTAGAAGTAGTTCTAGAATAACCCTTAATTGTACTTTTTGTTCCAAGCACTTTCTTTCTATTTCTCAATAGCTATGGATAGAGCATTCGCTCCTGAACTGTTACCCATGATTGTGATGTTCTGCCCCATCAATATCTCAAAGAAATGGAACCATTTGACCATGAAATAAGACATTTGGAACTATGAACCCATGTTAACCCACCCTTAAGTTGCTATTCTTACCTAGTTTACTGTTTTGTTTTGAGAGAAAGTCTCTCTACATAACTCTGGTTGTCCTAGAAACCACCCCTTGTATCTGCCTGTCCTCAAACACACAGAGATCTGCTTGCACCCGTCTTTCAAATACTGGCTTAATGATATGTGCTACCACATTTGTTTTTCTTAGTCATTTTTCTACATTTTATTTTATTTGACTTTGTAAAATATATTTTACATACTTACCAGGGTTACCCTGCCTCCTCTCTTCTTGGTCTGGCATCTACCCCCTCTCCTCCCACTCCTCCTCCACTTCCCATCAGAAAGAGGCATGCCTCCCTGGTCTTGAACAAAGTGTTGTAAATCATTTTAATGCAGGGCTGAGCTCCTCTGCTTTCATCAAGATTGGCAAGGAATACCAGCATGAGGAACAGTTCCATAAAATGCAGCTAAGCTTCATGTACAAATCCTGATCTCACTGCTAGGAGCCTTATAAAGAGATACAACTGTCACATATATGCAGAGGTCCAAAGCTGGTCCCATGTAGGTTCCCTAAATGTGGGTCCTTAGTCAATGAGTTACTACAAGCGACACTGAGTTGTCTCTGGGTGGTCCCTCTCATGACCCCTCTAGCTCAAACAGTGCCTCTTCCTTTTCCTCAGAAAGACCCCCAGAGCTCAGACCAGTGCTTAGAAGTGGACCCTGCATCACCTTAGGTATTGTTTTGCAAGGGGTTTTTTGCTTTTATTTTACTTGTATGAGTGTTTTTTGATGATTTTGTGTGTACTGTGTGCATGCCTGGTGCATGCAGAGGGCAGAAGAGGATGTTTGATTCCTTGAAACTAAAATTATAGATGAATGGCATCTAACTAAGTTGGGTGCAAGGGAAAGAATTTACTTGTCAATATGCATTAGATTTTATGTGCATTTTATATCATCATTTAGAATGAAAAGTATCTCTACCCGGAGGTAAATGCCATTTAGTATTTATATTGATTAATTACAAGTTGATTGAACTACAAAATTTTCATTTAATATCCCAATTCAAAATTTATTCACTGATGGCATTATTCTATTCAAATTTGAAAACCCAAGTCTGAAACACAGAAATGTCACTCAGGTAAGGTACATTCTCCTGATCAAACTATTTTAATAAATTTCAAATGTACACAATCTCCATGATGCCAATGATATCTTGTTGAGAGTGATGATAGTGTTTGATCTAACCAATGCCATCTCACTATTTACCTACAGGCTTAAAAAATATTAACTTTGGCAGTATAATGTTTTAAATATCAGCTCAGTTTTACTGTTTAATACTCATGTTTGAACACCTTATCTGGTCCAGTGTTCTATCCCTCTGCTTATTACTGAATTATAGAAGTCTGCGCTCCACCAGAGCTACAAATGTCTGGATACATGCAGCTGGATTGTTTGTGGGCTTATAGAGCCCTTGGCCCCAGGCAAGTTGCAAGGCTCAGGCCTGAGTACATGGACAGAATCTCTTTAACTCTCTCTCACCTGGAGGGTAATAGTCTCTCTGTGTCTCTCTGTCTCTCTCTCTGTCTCTCTCTCTCTCTCACTCTTCCCCTTCTGTGTCATGGAATTTCCATTTTGGATTAGAACTCCACTATTAATTTTAAACTCATTTGATTTCTACTGTACTATGCAGTCAACAATTTGGTAAGTCAATTTAGATAATATAAGCAATAAAATTAGATAAAAGAGAAATTTTTCTGACATTAAAAAATGGGAAATATTTTAACAAGGGAAGGATATTGGCCTCTGTGATAACACATTAGGTATCTGAAAATAGAACAATTAAATGAGAGGATAAGTAATGTTGATGGGATGTACATAACATCAATTATGAATATAATCTGCTTACTCATCATGATTTTAGCTTTTTTTGCTTGATCACTTTGTGTGCCATCATAAAAGCTTTAGAAACACCTGTTAATAAGAAACATAGAGAAAGTCAGATCTAGACAGAATAATGTAAAACTAATTTAGGATTGACTTTAGAAAAACCTCTTAATAAAATTTACAGAGAAATTCAGACACAGACAATAAAATGTAAAGGTGAAATAGTTTCAGGATTGACTTCTATGGTTATAGAATGAGAGCCTGTTTTCAAAAAATGAAACATAATCTATCCTATAACCTTACAGGCACTCTGCTCAAGGGAAGGTAAAATGTAATTGGACTCCAGTGGAAATGTTAGATTCAATGAGATTTTAAAAAGCTAAAGGCCCATATGGTAAAAATTCTCCATTTATAAAGCATACGTTAAAGTCCTCATTAACTTGTAATAAAATTGTCCCTCATGACTGGAAAGAATTAATTACAACTCTCAGCGAGACCATGGCACAAATACAATGGAGAGCAAGGTTCAAAGTGGAGGCTAAAGCAATAGACCAACAATGTAGGACTAGAGCTGGGGAAATATCCCAGAAACAGCTTCATGGAGAAGATGAATACACTAATATACAAAGACAATTTTTATATGAAACCAAACCTTAATTTTATGCTGCATGGCAGTCATTAATGCATGCGTCAAAATTGAGAAAGCAGGAAAAGAAAACTGAATCAATTACGAAAGTTTACAGGTACCTAGAAAAACCTTCATGGATTTCATGCAAAAGTTGTCTTCAATAGTAAATAGAATGATACCAACTCTAGAAGCTAAATAGATAATTGTTGAATTTTTGAACTTTGAGAACACAAATTCAGCATGCAAAAAATAACCATGCCATTAAAGGAAAGATCAGCACCCTTGTAGGATTGGATCATGGACACAAATTTTATTGAGTCTCATGACCATGATGCTATGTGCATAAAAAATATGATTTCAAAAGATTTGAGGAAAAATAACATCATGTATTCATGGTGTTTGAAAATAGTGTGGAAATATGCTATTCCTAGAAAGAATATTTATTCAAGGAACAATGGTAACAGAATATATCTCCCTTCTGGATTAATGATGAAGGTAAACATTGGATGAAGGAAGGTAGATGAACAAGAGCAAGTCATGATAATCATTTGCCTCTATGCTGGGAAAACACAAAAAGGGGCCTCATGTAGGCAACCACAGCAAATTCAGTACAGTCTTTCCTTCTATCATAGTAATTAAACAACCAAATGCATATTGGAATGAACCAGACTGCTAGTGTTGATAGGACAACCATAGAAGTAATAACAGGAAATTCAGTAGTAACCATAAGGTAAAAGGTTTGGCAAACTTCTTATAATGAACAAAGACCAAAATTAAAAATAAGAATGAATAATATTCTCTTGGAAGGATTATTACACACAGTGGGGATGTTACAATAACTGCATCACAAAGTTGACATACAAACCAGCCTCTTCAAGAGATAAATGTCCAGCTCTTAAGGATTGGAACATTATCTCAAATGAACAAGTGTGAAACATAGCTTGATAATATAAAAAAAAAGGAAAGCCATACGTGGCTAAGACAGCTTTGATCATATGGGGCCATGACCTATTAAAACAATGGAATACTCAGGTTAACATTTTTCCATAGTCAGACACAAAAAACAAACAAACACATTTCTAAGGAAATAATAGGAGGTATTATTATTATTACTACTACTACTACTACTACTACTACTACTACTACTACTACTATTATTATTATTATTATTATTATTATTATTATTAAATAGAGCAGTGGCCTCCCATATAGATTGTACAAGAGCAATTGCTGATCTTTCAAACTCCAATAGCTCTACTTTTAAAATGGTTAACAGACAAGCCTGTATGGATTCAGCTATGGCCTTTAACAACACAGAAACTACAGGATTTAGAAAAGCTTTGACAAGAGCAGTTAAATCCCCATCATATCAAAGAAAGAACTAGCTCTTGCAATTCACCTTTATTTGTTAATAAAAAGAAATCTGGTCAATGGAGACCTAAGAGCAGTTAACAAAATCAAGAATCCAATAGGTTCTACACTTGGCTAGTCCTGTGCCTACTTTGTTACCTACAAGCTGTCCTCATATAGATTTAAAAGAAGGTTTCTTTTCAATACCCCTACAAAAAAAGGACAGAAAACAATTTGCCTTCATGTTGAAAGATTTGCCTTCATGGTGCCTATTTAACAATTCTCAGCCCGATGAGAGAGAGCAATAGAGGGTTTTCCATGGGAATGCTCAATAGCACAAAACTGGGCCAATATTTTGTACAACGTTCATTGGATGTAGTACATGAACAATTTCCTAAATCTATCATCTGTCATTATATAGACAATATTTTACTAGGTGATTCAAATGCAGATCTTTTGAAAGACTGTTTAAGGGGGTTAAGAAAAGTTTGCCTTTTTGTGGGATTATAAATTTTACCTGAAAGGTACAAAGAGGAGATTCCATTAAATATTAAGGATATAAAATAGGTCTACAAAAATTATACCACAAAAGGTACAATTTAGGAGAGGTCAACTATAGACTCTTAATGACTTTCAAATATTATTGGTGTTATTTCCCATCTACAAAATCTTATTGGGTTGAAAAGGATGAACTGCTTTGTTCAAAATCTTAGAAGGGGACAAGGACTTAATTAATCCAATGAATTATCACCTGAAGGTGAGAGAGTATTGGCCTTGGTGGAAAAGAAAGTACAGGAAAGACATGTGGATCATGTGGATCCAAAGCTTGATTGCATTTTGATTATTTTACCCTCCAAGCATTCTCCTAGAGGAATTTTAATGCAGAGAGAAGATATTATATAGGAATGGATATGTTTAACAAACAAACAGAGGAAAAATTTAAAAATTTATGTGTAAAATACCTCTGACTTAATTTTAAAAAGAAAATTGAGACTTCATCATCTAGCAGGAATAGACACAACAGAAATTGTAGTAACTTTAACTAAGGATGAAATTGATAAATTATGGGCAGAAAGTGAACCTTGGCAAACAGTTTGCAGAATTTTTTTGTGAGTGATTATCAGAAAATATTCCAAAATGATAGCATTCAACTTATAAAGATACTTAATTGGATTCTGCCATGAATTGTTCAGGAACCACCCATATCTGCAGGTCTTCCATGTTATACAAATGCCAAAAAACATAGAAAGGAGTTTCAATATCACAAAATACAAAGAAAGTGGTTCAATGTCCTTATACTTCTTTTAAAAAACAGAATTGAATGCTATTAAGTTGGTATTAATGGATTTTTCTGAACCTCTAAATTACTTACTGACTCTCAGTGTACTGACATGGTGCTCTTACATGTAGAGACACCAGAATTCATCCCTGATGGTTCAGAAGTAACATTATTATTTATTTAGTCTGGCATAATAGATTGGACTCAAACAAGAACTTGGCAGTTTTAATGTAGAGTGGTCTCAAATATAAAGGTTAACACAATTTTGGGGATATTTTGGATTAATGATATTCTCAGGAACAAAAAGTAGACAGTTACAGCTTAAGGATATATGATTTTGTTTCATTTTGTGGCGTTGGTTGTAGAAACCAGGGACTCACACATATAGGGGAAGCTTCAAAGTAATTAGATATCTCTGCCTTGACAAGTATGTTCTTTTCATTTTTGTTTATTGGCACTTACAGTCAGGGTTTCTCTGTGTAATTTTGGTGCCTGTCCTAGATCTTGGTCCGTGAACCAGGCTGGATTAGAGCTCAGAGAGATTCACCTAGCTCTGCCTCCTGAGTGCTTGGATCAAAGGATTGTGTACTACCACTCAGGGACAAATGTGTTTTTCAACTTAGGAGTTTGTTTGACTTTTTGATTCCGAGGAGTTCTTTGTACACATTTATGACATATTTTCAAACATCTTGAATAGCAATCTCCTGTTGTTGACACTAAAGAGCCTTTCGTTTTCCAATCTGAAATTCAGCTCAGCATTCCTACTCACAGCTTATTATAATATTAAATAATTATAAAAATGTGAGTCTTATTTGGGGCATTCATTGCTTTAAATTCTGTACTTTTTGCTTTATCACAGGGGCTTATTATTAAGTTGGAATTCAGTGAATGGTCCAAGTGCTTTTTTATGAATCCTCTACTTGACTTCCGATTTTTAATTTTATCAGTTTTATAATTTTATCATAACATTCATTATTAAACTTCTTTAAAATCCTTAGGTGACCCGCTGTACTCAAGAATTTTCTCTAGGTGTATGAGTTTCAAGTCTACAATGTAAATTGGCTTATGATGGTTATAGAATGACATGCTTTGCAGCTGCAGGCACTACGACACTCAGGATGGATTTCCTGAACCTTAGTTTGCTCTCAAAATATTTTTATTACATAAAATATCTTTGTGAGTACCTGAATTCATTTTCTGTTCAAACAGTGTGCAATAACCCTGTCTCAGAAATTCTTATGTAGAGAGAACTGATTGGTCCCACTGTGTGACCTTTCACCTGGTGAGGACATATGGACCAACACAGTCTAAGAATCACCCAGAGTTAATGAAACATTTAATTATGATCTTAACTCTCAGTGTTCTGGTACCATTCTTCCATAGACTACACATACAAGCCATAGAGTCTTCTACCCTCCTCCCTCGCTTAATTCCTCTCACTTCTCTTCCAACTTCCAATATGCCTTTCCAGCTAAGACTTCAGCTTTTGTTGGGATTATGTCTTCAGCCACTCTTGTCCTGTGGCTTCCAGCTTCGCACCCTGATTGTCTCTAATTTTCCCTAGGTCTCCAGAATATAGTTGGTCACTGTTGGATTCTAGGCCTCTGAGAGTGCAGACCAGTTTCATTAAGACTCTGTTTTGGGAAAAACTGTGGGAAGGGAAAGCATGATATAAATACATTTTTCTTAATTTAAAGTAAAAATGTTAAAAAGTGATCCATTTGTCTCTCTGTACGCTATATTGTATCTGTTCCTAGACAAACTTCTACTTCATCCTATCTGATGCCTACTGACTTCAGAGAACAACGTTACCTACTGGAGAAGAGGTCTTTGGAATCTATAATTCCCGTCCTATATATAGCAGAGAACAGGAATTTTGTGCATGGTCTCTGAATGGAATCAAGTTCCCGTGGATGATTTTTGTTGTAAACACTCAGGAAAACTTCTCTTTTCAAAATGAGTGCTTTACTTATGGAAGAGTTGATTTCTCACTAGATATTGTTTTAAGGAATTATTCACAAATGAGTGATTGTACATTAAAATATTTTAACATTCAACATTTAACTTTCAGAAAATTGGTTTTAAGAAAGTGATTTGTTGAACTGTACATCTGAAAATTAAGTATCATGTACTAGCTTTTATGTTCCCATGAGAATTAGAAATGGTGCTAAGGTTTCTAAGGTCCTTTTTTTCCCTGGCTTCTCCTTGAACCTCTGAATGTGGGTTATACTTGTGTGCCTTTTTCTCTCTTTTTGCCTCTGGAAGTGTGACTAGGAGTTATCCCAGTTGTAGACACTGGACTTTTGGAATTCATTTCCTATAATACGATGCCTTGCTTGACAATGATGCAAGAAAGAATGGCATGGGCACTGTCTCAATGTGGTACTCTAGAATATTTGGGTGTAGCTATTCTTTTTTTTTATTTTATTTTACAACATAATTCAACTTTACATATCAGTCATAGGTTCCCCCGTTCTCCCTCCTCCTGCCCCATCTCCCCCCCGCCCCCCGCCCACCCCCATTTCCATCCCCTCCAAGGCAAAGACTCCCCCGAGGATTGAGATCAACCTGGTGGACTCAGCCCAGGCAGGCCTAGCCCCCTCCTCCCAGGCTGAGCCAAGGGTCTCTACCAAGCCCCAGGTTTCAAACAGCCAACTCATGCACTGAGCACAGGACCCGGCCCAACCGCCTGTATGCCTCCCAGACAGATCAAGCCAATCAACTGTCTCACCCATTCCGAGGGCCTGATCCAGTTGGGGGCCCCTCAGCCATTGGTTCGCAGTTCATGTGTTTCCATTTGTCTGGCCACTTGTCCCTGTATTCCATCCATCTCCTGTCCCAACAACTCCCGCTCACACAAACCCTCCTCCTTCTTGCCAACTGGACTCCCGGAGCTCCACCCAGGGCCCGACCGTGGATATCTGCATCCAGCTCCCTCAGTCACTGGATGGGGCCTCTAGCACGATAATCAGGGTGTTTAGCCATCCTATCACCAGGGTAGGTTTGATCGGGCTACCCCTCGACCATTGCCAGCAGTCTACTGTGGGGGCATCTCCGTGGATTTCTGTGGGCCTCTCCTACACTCTGCTTCTTCTTATTCTCATGTGGTCTTCATCTCTCATGAACATTCCCTGTGTTCCCTCTGGTTTTTTCGAAATAGGGTTTCTCTGTGTAGTTTTGCGCCTTTTCCTGGAGCTCACTTTTTGGTCGCGAACTCACAGAGATACGCATGGCTCTGCCTCCCCAGTGCTGGGATTAAAGGCGAGCTCGACCAACACCCGGCTGGACACTTGTTCTTAGGTGAATGATTAATCATAAAATTTTCCTCACGAAATGTCATGGAAAGTTCCTCTCTCATTTCTTTCACCCCTCTTACTGTTCTTTATTTTATTTTTCACAAATATATTCTTTCCACCAACCCAAGTAGTCAAATAACCTTATGGAATGTAAAATCATGGGAGGAATCTGTTCCTCCTAGTTTATTGATGCACCATGGCAACAGTGGTTTAATATAATGGTGGAAAATGTATAATCCTATCTTCCTGGGAAAGAACTGAATTTTAAAAATCTTCTAGGAAGGTGTTTTCAGTAATGTGCATCTACACCAATATTGAGTAACAGGAAGTATATGCATGTAAAATAGAATTCCTGTGATGTATTCATCATTGAATTTCTCAAATGGACTAAAAAAATGCCATATCCTTATAATATCCATTTAGTTATCTTCTCTTAGATTTCTTGCAACAATTTTTTCCTGATAATCATGTTTGGGTTGTATGTGCTACAAAACTGGATGTCCTTATTCTACACAAATATCTTCAAATAGAAATTTATCCAATTGAATGTACAGATCTTATGTTCTACTTTCTGTGTAATAGAATTAAAGAAATGAAACAGATTTTTTGTTAATATCACTAATATACATATAATGAGTAGGAACACATGTGGACTTATAAACTAGAATTTGCTTGTTGTAGAAGAAATATTGATTATACAAACTTGGATTTTTAGATAAGAGGAATTAGACACATCCTTTCCCAGCCACAGAATTTACATGATCTGATATGCATCTTGAATAACTTTTCAAGTATCTCCAAATTGAAGAGTGGGGAAGATGTGCTTACAAAAAAGGATCTACTCATTCTGTATGAACCAGGCCTCAAAGATTATACTTCAATTATCAATTGTTGGATGCAGATTTCATTCTAATTTATAAGTAACTCACTGTAATACATTCCAACGGTGCTTCTTGTCCATGGCACAATAAAGTTTAAATGTGCAATAGTAATTGTGTGATTTTCACTACAATCTCTTCATTAAAGGTGCAGAATGCATCATATGCAAACTTCTGTTTTAGGAAAGAACCATGTTCATTGCCTCACCGATCATTTAGCTGTGGATGATCAATGTGGTAACTACTTAACAAAATAAAATTCTCTCTAGATGATGCTTCTTATTCAAGTATTATAGACCTTCAGTGACAATAGAGAATTTTGGAACATATAAGAGAATATATTCACAGATGACAAAATTTAATATACCAACAGCTCTGTCATGAATTGAAAAAAGCCTTGAACGAGTGTCTCTTAGGCACAATTGGACTGATGCACAAAGGAATTCACAAAGACTGTGGCAGTATATATTTAACTTATAGAACTTCAAGCCATATGGGTCCTAGCATGCAGGGGCAGCATTTGGACACAGGACTGAAATTCTAATGAAGACGGTATCTGTAATTATTTCCAACAGAAAAAAAAATCCCCTTTCTCTAATGGTGAGTCAATGAGAATAATAAGGTCCCATGTAAAGTGTTAGTTGGATAAAACTTGGGTCTGTCCAAGTTTGCGCAGGATCAGGGATGGTTTGAAAGAAGTAAAAAGAAAAGACATTTATACTAAATATCTTTAGAATTTGAAATTTTGAAACCCAGTACTATTGGAAATGTTAGCAACATGATATATTTTTAAAGAATCAATATTTATAAGATTTATAACTTACCTTTTGAAAGGAAAAATAGACAGCTAACAAGTAAAAACAAAAACAAAAACAAAAAAAAAACAGAGAATTAGTCTCTTGCAGTCATCCATGAATTCTCAGTCATGTTCATTACTGCCCTATTCAAAATAGCTCGGAAATGGAAATAAAATCAATGTACTTCAACTGATGAATGCACAATGTAAACAAGGTACAGATACACAAAAACAATATGAAAAGATCCCTGATGTCAGATTTTATTTTGAGCAACACTTACCCACAAAAAATGACATGGGGACTGCTAATTGATTTTGAAAGCTTGGCATTGTCTTAGGTTTTACTCAGCTAACTCTTACACCTTAAAATAAACTGTGGTTATTAATCTATGTTCTGCAATATGGCTCTGTTTTTTTTTCCCTCTGTATCATATGTCTGATTCTTCAGAGTATTGCTGACAGATCTTGTGAGCCGACATTCATGCTGAGTTTCTGTCTCTGTCCTGAAGTCTTGCCTATGCTATCCTGCCTAGCTTTGGGCCATTTAGCTCTTAATTAAACCAATCCTGGTGACATATCTTCACAGAGTGTAAATGAATATTCCAAATAAGATCTCTGCAGGTTTCATTAATATCCTTCTGTGTATTTGAGCTTGTGTATCAGCATATGTGTTTGTGTCACGGTCATAACTATAGAAAAAATAGGCAACCATATTGAGAGGTATTGAAAAGATACAGAATAAATAGTAAATTGATGGAAAGAAATAAGGTTAGGAAAGACTGAAGTTATTTTCTGTCAAGTCTCCATCTCCCAGATGTTCAACAATCTGTCCTTTTACTACCACTACCTGGGACCAAGTGTTCAAATATCTGTACTTTGTTTGACATTCTCATTAAAACACCTCAGAGACCAAATAAAAACACCTTGTGTTGCAGATGGTGTGGAGACACACAGAGCACAGAAAATATATTCTATGAAACAATAGCACACATTTCCTCATGCAAGGGATTTAAATGAAGTAGCTCTACAGAAAACATTTAGAACCACAAGAGTCATGGTTTAACAGTAACCTCTCACATAGTGTTATAGTCAGTTAAAACATTTTTAAAGTTCACAATTTTCATCTTATTTTTGTTTGTTTTTTGTTTAGTTTTCTTCTGTTTTTCAAGACAGGGATTCTTCATGTATTTTTGGTGCCTATCATGGATCTCACTCTGAAACCAGGCTGGCATCAAACTTACAGAGATCCACCTCGCTCTGCCTTCCCATTGTTGAGATAAAAGACATGACCCACTGCCATCTGGCCTCATTTTTCTTCTTTGGACACTTTCTCAAACAGATTCTCACTCTGTATCTCTGTTTCCCTGTGTGAACCAGGCTGAAATCAAACTTATAGAGATTGACATGTCTATGTATCCTGCCTAGGCCTGGGCTTAAATGCATGTTCTAATACTTCTCTAGTATTGACAAAAAGTATAGCATCAATGCTTTTCAATACATGGATGTGCAAAATCACAGAACAAAATCTCTCATATACAAAGTTCAGGAGGGATGTTCAGTTTTCCTGCAAATGCTACCCCATTCATGACCTAATAGTGAATACAGATAGAGAGATGAGAGGGGAAGGGAGTGAAGGAGATAGGAGATCATTTTATAATGAAGATTTACATCCTACGGAAAATAAGTTCTTGAGTGCTGAGCTAAGAGAAAGTTGGTCACAGAGATGTTCACACTAGGAAGCCCCTTGGCATTAGAAAGAACCAAAACTCCACTTGGTCTTCTTGATGCCATAGCAGTGCAACAGAGAGATTTGTCCTGCTGAGACTGTAGAATAGAGGACAGGTACAACCCGCCATATGACCCAAAAAATAAGTATAATATTTATATACTCTCTGGAGAAAAAGAGACAAAACAAATTTGAAACGTTGGCAGTGTTTTCCTCTTCCTTGTCCTCTTTCAATTTAATGTTAGTCCCCAATAGTATCCTAGGAATATCATGCTCTCAACTTAGTAGATTTCAATTCAATTCCCATAGTTTTTTACTTTCACACAGTTCTGAAGAGTTATTCAGCACGGACTAGATCAGTTCTCACATTTATTACACAATTAGCTGAAAATCTGCATGTTACATGCACATTACTTTTGACATTTTTAATTATTTCTGTCAGAGGTGAATAGAGCTTCCTGGGGGTTCCATGATTTACAAATCTACAAACTAATTTACTTTCCCAATTTAGGTTTCACTTGACATTTCCAGATTGTCTATTCATTTATATAATATCAAATTAAGCCATACTTGATTATTTCAACTCCAAGGTTTCTTTAAAGTTATTTCAAATCCCTTAAACACCAAAGTCAAGTTTCATTTGCATTTAGATTTTGCTCTTGATAGTTTTCACTGCTTTTATCCTAGTGCTTTTCATAGCTAGCATTTTTTATTAACTCAATGTAATGACTAGAAACGCCATGCAAATATGTCATACTTCAATTAGTGCAAAACATCTTGGACTGCCTGATGACATTCTAACTGTGAATTAATCATTGCCTTCAATTTTGGCAATCCTTATTATACAATATAACTTGTAAATAACATCCTAGTTTTAGATGGGTTATAATGTAAGAAGAGAACTGCAATCTGCGTACAATGTCATGTCTTCAACAACAGCTATCTGGTTGCTGAGTCAACAGGAGCATGCATTTCAAGCAGAATGTATCTCCAACATTAAAGTGATACTCTTAGACCCTGTGAAATATGTAGTCTTAATATATTGACAGATTAGATATGAGAATAACATTGAGTTTAATTGTATTTCTACAGTGTTTACATTGATAGCTTAAATATCCAAAAAATTAAAAAAGTGAGTACAGTAATGGAGGATCAGAATGTATTTAACAGAAGAAAAGCAATTTCCAAAAGGAACAATATGGTGTTTAATGGAACTCAGGGAATGGCCATATAACATGTTTTATGAAGGCAATAAGCGAAGGAAGGTAATGAAATCATCTAGAAAATGATAAAATCGGGTTGAAAATAATCTCTGAAATGATTTCTTTTGTGCTTAATTACAAGAAGTGACAAATATGCAAGTTTTGTTGCATGTTGAACTCTCCTTCAGACATAAGAATGTGATAACACAGAGGGTAGACTAAAGAATGTTGAGTATGAAGGACAGGAATTACCTGAATGAAATATTTTTGTGACCTGCAGAGCTGCTTTCTTAGTGGTGTATCTTCTCCACAGTCCCATATATCATTTTCAGATGGAATATGGGAGAACATATTCATAGAAAGTATTACTGTCTAGGCTTTGGATGTATATACCCTCCAATTAGTTTATTTGTCTGAAGCACAGAAGTAGCTGTTATTCAGGTCCTTTGAGCTTACACTTTCAGGAATCTGAACCTTCCTTGAATAAATAGTTAAAGAATAGAGAGTCACTGAAGTGTGTAGAAAAAGGAAAAAGAAATGGTAACCTAGAGAAGGAAGACATATAGAGAATATATAGAGAATCAAAAGCAAAAATATAAGGGATTCTGCTTTTCCAAAACCTTCTATTAACTGGGCACATGTGAAGTTTTTAAAAAGCTTGGAGGTTTCTAATAAAGCCTGAAATGATTAAAAAGCATGAGTTACTCATGTTGTAATGTTTGAATGCCCATGTAGAGCGGCCTTGACATTATGTTCATAGTTTCATGCTGACCCTAAATTTACCTTTTCAGGATTTAACTAAATTTAAAAGATGTAATTTGCTCTTTTCAGATGAAAAGATGTGATTGTTTCTTCTTTTATAGGTGTTTTCCTTGATGAAGATTAAAAGTTGCCATTTATTAATCACACAGTTTGATGTTCCAGATGAGTATTCAGGAGAGACACTGTATTATTCTGCCTATTAGGACTACCATGTATTTGTTTGTTTCTTAGTTTCTTAATAAATTTTCAAATTTATGTGAGCCATCAACTGGAATTTCCATGAAACCTAATAATAGTCACATTTACACTCTCCTTTCTTAGATGCCATGATTTGATTTGGAGTTCTGTGTGAAATTTCACTGAGTATTAAGGGAGTTCGAAGAGGTGGGGTAAAAAGTAGCTACTGAGAAATTTTTGTAGTCCCAAGACCAAAATTATGAAGAAATACCATTTAGCTTTTAGAAAGCCAAGCTCTAGATAACTTTTTTCCTCAAAAGTTATCCTGCTATTGAGTTATCAAAAACAATGGGGTCCCTTCCCATTAACTTACTCCCAAAATCTCAAAAAGACACATGCAAATGGTTGGAAGTTTCATCTTAAGGATATCCAATGATTCTACCTAAACCTTTCTCTTTCAATTCATTTATTTTATTGTTCTAAGTCAGTTCTCATTTTTAGCTCCTTTCTTCCATGACTCCTCAGTTTCTAACAGTTGAATCCTTATATTCCTGATTAAAGGTTCAAAATCCCCAAGGTCATAGAACATTTCTAGAATAGATTATCAGGAGCAACAGCATTATCCTAGTAACACAAGTTTCCAAAGTTTCTGGAACAGAGAGAGGACACAATGGCCAGTGTCACAAACTCTGAGACAGCGTTTTATCAGCAGACTTGGAAATAAAAGAATTGCAGGCTTTACTAGAAGTGCTTTGTGTCATTAGCCTTGGTAGGCACCTGCAACTCTGAATTTTTTTACAAATGTCATATATATATATATATATATATATATATATATATATATATATATATGGGCATTTAGTCTAGTTTTAGCTTTCTCAGAGATAAAAATTGGCAAAATGTGTGTAGTGTGTGTTTGACTGTGTAGAGATATTTAATTTCTCTGTTATTCTGTGCAAAATGAACAAAGCAGGACTTAAGTGTCTATTGTATGATGGGACAATGGATTGGACTATGAAACATATCCTAGTATATTTTCTATATATCAAAATTATAGAGCTAAATGACAAATCATCTTCCTGAACACTCACAGATATATGTGCCCATAACATGAGATGTAATCATAAGATTGCACATATACATTTATGAAAATACATGGTAATGCAAAGATATCATAGCTGTTATTGCATGAGAAGTTTACAACAAGAAACAGCCAATTGATTCAAAAAGCTATAACTCCAACCCCCTTTTAATGATGGTTAAGTCCTCCACCTAGACCCTTGGTTAAGATAGATGGACCTTCTGAACACTGTCACCTGCCATATACTCCCATGACTTTTACTACAAGCAGCTATCAATACTGAGTCACTAATGTTAATCACAGAAACTGTTGCAGTACTTATATAGCCTGCACAGTTTCATCTCTGAGTGGTTCACATCACTGAGAGGAGAAATGGACAGGAGCACCCACTCCTATCAAAGAAGCTATCTCCATTCACTAATAGCTTGAAATGGAAAAATGAGTTATTTCAATTTAATCTCTCTTGGAATAAAAAGTTCATTTAAGGGTATGCCCAATGCCCCACTGTAGACAGACAAGAGAAAAGATTATAAATGACATTTTGTATATATTTTGTCTCACATTTCATTCTTTGAATGTGTGCTTATGTGTGTATATGTGTGTGCATTTGTATGTGTACTACTTGTCTTTGTGTAATATGATTTCTGAAATGGTGTTTTGCTTGTGTGTGTATTTCTTTACTTTTTGTTTCTTTTCTTTTTATCATTTTTTTTCTAGCATTTTCTAAAGAGGGATAAGACTTGGTGTTGGAGGAGTAGTGAGATATGTAAGATATTTTAGTAGGCCCTGGAAGGAAACCATGATCAGAATTCATTGCATAATATATCCATTTGTGAAAACAAATACAAGTAAAATGAAAAGACAAATACACGGAAAATGAAAAGACATCATGTTGAATTCACATTACTGTTTGTTTTCTGTGTTCAACATTAAGTGTGACTCTCATTTTCAACCTCACACTCAAGTCTACAGAACAATTCTAAGATAAAATTCTTGTGCAAAATCTGTTTTGTAGAGCCTTTACTCCAGTTTATCTATTGTTTATATGGTTAGCTGGTCAGAAAAAAAAAACATAAATTTAAGCATGCTCTCAGTTCTTTTTAATGAAAACACTAACAGAATAGTAAAAAAAAGGGATTCACAATGCCAATGAATTTTGATATTTATACTTTTCTCATAATAGAGGAAATTTTACATGTGAGGAAGGAATATATAGAAAAGTGAATCACTGTGCATTGTGTTTGTGTGTTCATGTTTCATTTTTGTCAACACAAAATCATAAATCTCATGATGCATTAGACATCGACCACATCCAGTTAGCTTGACTCTCCCTGTAACTACAGTTTCAAAATTATGTATTACCCAGCAAGGAATTTTGAAGATAGTATTTTAACAAAAACTAATAGTTCATGGCAACTAATTTGAAGAAAGATTTCATTCTGTTTCTGTCTTTGTTTCTTAATTTGAAAAAGATGAAAGTAAAATTCAGAAATGCCAATTCTATCTTTAAATTGGTGTTTTGGTAGATTAGTAATATTCATTTCAAAGAACTTGATGAGACCATGCAGAATGGATACAAGCTTTTAATCCCAGGGCTTCCCTTAGTGGAAGATGAAGTGTGGTCTCTGTGAGTTTGAGACCAGCCTGTCCTACTTAGTGCATTCCATCCCTGCCAGCAAAGATATTTCATGAGACCCAGGGCTCTCTCCTTAAAGAATTATCTGAGAGTTTTAAAGTCTTCTCTTAACTGTGGAAGATGTTTGTATTTCATCGACTGTTTAGATGCTTTACAAGACATATGACTTAGTCAAATATTAAATTTATTTCTATAGGTACAGAATATAGAAAGAATATGAAGAGCAGCAAAGGAAAAAGAGCAAGTCACTTATAAAGGCAAACTCATCAGAATAACATTGGATTTCTCAGTGGACACTTTGAAAGCCAGAAGGAAATGGACAGACATAATGTGGACGTTAATAGAAATTGGATGCCAGCCTAGACTAATATACCCAACAATACTTTCTATCATCATAGATAGAGTGAACAAGACATTTCAAGACAAAGCCAGAGTTAAACAATACTTATCTACAAACCCA
>CABHPQ010160336.1:27691-47543 GCA_902168405.1 Peromyscus aztecus | reverse complement strand
GTCCAGACTCTCTCTCTCTCTCTCTCTCTCTCTCTCTCTCTCTCTCTCTCCCCCTCTCTCCCCTTCCATCTCCATCTCTATATCAACTATCTCTATATCTATGTACACACACACACACACACACACACACACACACACACACACTGAATGATGAATGATACACGGTATAATATACATATATATGATTTTATGTCTTTTAAGTACATTAAAATATTTTTAAAAGGAGAAGGAACTTTTGTGTCAACCCCGTGAAGATAAGATCCAGATTGTGACAGAGAGGAGGAGGAGGAGGTCTAAAGCTTCTAGAACAGCTGGAGAGAGGGAGTCTGGACCCTGGTGGAGTCTTCTGTAGAACAGAGGAATGGAGGAGCCTGGGAAAGCTGCAGTGCAGGTAAATGTTAAGTGGAGATTTTATAGCAAAGGACACCAGCTTTCTGTGGGCATCAGGCTAAGGGCGGTAGGAAAGCTATCCCTTACTTTTGAGAGAAACTGGAGGCTTTGATGAAAAGATTTACACTAGAGCCACTGCTCCTTATTGAGCATACGACTATTTAAAAGTGTAACCTGTCTTTGTTTTTGTGGTGGTGGTGTTCCTGGGCCTTGTAGCTCCAACTCCACTTATTTTGAAACCTGTTTAAAAAGAGCAATTGACATTTTACTGAAAATCTTCAACTGGACCATTGAAGTGACTCCTCTTAGATGAACCAAATAGCCAAGGGCCGCACTGCTGTTTTCCGGATGTGCTTGGCATCATAAAAAATAATCAATACATTTTACATCAGAGATGATCTGACAGACACTGCTTGAAAAATAAACAGTTTCACACTTAAAGTTGAAATGCTGAGGCAGCTGCATGGCCTGTATGGGCTGCCCTGGAAGCCAGAGGAGGAGGGGCATTATCACAGTGTATCTTTGGATTTGCGGTACACGTGTCCTTGGCCATGCCACTCCAAGGAGCCTCAGTAGAGGCCGTAGAAGCTGAGTCCCCACAAGAGCCCTTCCTTAGGAGCCCCAGAGAGGCCTGCCTACACGCCAGCATCCTTTGACCTTTGCCAACCAATGTGCTCAGCTCAGTGAACCTGAGCATCATGGGCGTTCTGGTGAGTGCCGCAGCAGACAGGTTTGCACATGGAGTGGCCTGACCAAGACAATGAAGCCGAAGAAATGGGAAATCTGCCCTCATGACAAAGGTAATTTAGCATGAAATTACAACTGATAATGAGACAATAAAGCATAGGCCCAGCAGACAGTCCCGCGACATCACTGTTCCTTTGCTCCCTGGTCACAATGTTGGGAGGCTGTTCTTCCTGGGTGGAGATGATTGTGAAGATGTGGGACTTGAGGCAGGGTCATTGCTTGTATGAGCTCCTCGGGTGAAGGATTATGATGTTCATTATTTGGGGATTAATCAAAATGAAATGATTTTCTTACAGAAAAATGGAGAGCTCTATGTTCTGTGATATATAAATTTCAAAAATGTCTGATTTATTTTTTATTTTGTCTGTGACTGTCTTGTCTGCATGTATGTATGGGTACTGTGTGTGTACCTCATGCTCACACAGGCCAGAAGAGGGTGCCAGATCCCCTGCAACTGAAGTTATGGATGGCTGTAAGTTGCCAGATGTGTTCTGAGAACCGAAACTTGGTCCTCTGAAAGAATAACAGAGTGCTCTTAACCACTGTTATCTCTCTAATTCTAGGTATATAATTTAAAAAATACATTGTATGAGATTGACTAGAATAAAATTTGATATCTTAGTTGAGAAGTCAGATATCTAACTGTTTGAGGTGAAAAGAAACACAGAAATACAAATGACTTTCCTTGTCTGTAGTTTGAGGAAGTTAATTCCCCTCCACTTACCTGCCATGATGATTAAGTGAGATACAGCATAGGATAACTCCTAGGAAGTAACTGGGACATATTGACAACTATGCTTTATTTGCTATTACTTGTCCTATAATCATTGGCTTTTCTTCTAGATTCTTATCAATGCTATCTTGGGAAGCATATACTGCCAACTTGCATGGTTTTATGTTCACTTTAGAGAAAATGATTTTTAAAATAAGTAAATATTGCTACTTAATATAACACAAATTCCAGCCAATGAATTATATTAATAGCTTCTTACCCAACTCTTTCATCTACTGATCTTGATCCCATATGTTCTGCACATGACTCAGGATCGTCTACACCAGCAAGCAATACAAGATGCCCATTTAGACACTTCTTCCTCATTCTTATATCTATTGGATAATTAAGGGGAAAATAGAATATGGCCGGGTAACATACTGTACCACTGAGCTACACTGTTAATTCCATACTCGCTTTAATATTCTGAATTTCCTAAAGTCCCCCAGAACATCAACTCCAGTCCCTTGGGCCTATCCCCAGAAGTCTTTACTGTAGAATGTCCAGAAATTTGAGGGTGTTTCTTAGCAACAAAGGTCAGCTTTGTAATCTCACCCATTCCATTGTGAAAGGGAAATCTCCAGACAAGGCAGAGGTCTGAGGACATTCCAGTATCTCGGAAAGACCAGAACTGGTGCTATTTCTTACTCTTGTTAATGAAGAAACACATACAGGCAGTCTAGGCTGCTCGCTCAAGGTCAATGGCCTAGATCTTGTCTCCCTGGGACATAAATCACGTTTCAGAATGCTTTCCATCAAAACAAATTAGAGCAATTGTATTAGAAAAAAGTAAGAAGTTCTGACTAGAATAGATGATAGTAATATGGTGGTTCATGTTTTCTTTGATTTTTCTGTTTTCTTAAGCCAATGTGAACCAGATCAGCTTTTAAGTCTTTCCACAATGCAGGAGCAAAGTTCACTGAAACTGTGTACCTGAAGTCTTTTCTTCAGTCTGCCTTAGATTGTGGGAAACAAAAAAGCAAATCCACCTGTTCTGGAAGTAGGTGCAGTCAACTTGAGGTCACCATGCCTCATTGCTTCTTGGCTTGAGTTTAGAAAGTCTATAGTGATCTCTTGGCTTTTCTGGCACTTGGTCTCATGATACAGATTAATATTGTAATCCTATTTGGTCTTCCTAAAGATGTACCATGCTTCTCATGCCCTTCCCTTCTGAATGGGTAGTATCAGTATTGTCACATGAGTCTCTTAGCTTGCATAATTTGTTTTATATATATATATGTGTGTGTGTGTGTGTGTGTGTGTGTGTGTGTGTGTGTGTGATTTTTTGTGTGATTCTGTGATCCATCTGTCCAGTACAAAGTGAAGGATTGCTATTTTGCATGTAGTTATAATGTACACAGATTATCACCAATGTGACATGCTAATATTATAGATGATCATTAGTCTTGTAAAGCCCTCAGACCCCTGTGCTAATTCTCAGCAGATGGCCCTAATTCCTCCTAGCAGAAACAGTGTAGACCCTGTTATCAGGGATTTCTTCTTGCATTGCACTCTCCAAAAGTTTCCCTTCCCTCTCACCTTAACATATTCACTATTGACAAGATACCCTTCTTAGCCCAACGCTCATTCCTAGGACTTGTTCACAAGACACCCTTTCCTCTGATTTCACTCAAAGGCAGAATAATAAAATCATTGTTTAATCCATCTCTGGTACCATCTACTAAAGTATATCCAGATAGGTCTTTGGATTATAGTCTGAACTATGTGCACATACTGACAGATTCCAAGTATTTCCGAATCAGACTTGGGGGCATTTCTGTTTGTTTTTAATGTTATTTCTTGTGTTTCACAATAACAAAACCAACTGGTAGCTTAAGAAGACTGAGCTAGGCAGCAATTCTCTTTCAGATTCTCCCTAAATCCTGAACTCTGAAGAGTTCTTAGCTCTGTGCCTAGTGATGGGAGCAGCCTTCCGGGCTTTACCTTCCTCCATCCCTAATTCAAATTTTGTTTCTTTCTTTTATTTTCCACTTGGCTTCTGGGAAATTGAACCCACATTTGTCCTTTCTTTTTGTCTCCATGATCTTCTGACCCTTACTTAGTCCCTCCTTGCTCCCCCGACAAGTATATCCCCTTTTCTTCAAGGTTCCCTCTCTCATTCCTCTATTGCATGATTTACCTATATCATTTATTTAAAGTAACAAGGGTTGAAGCACTGTCACACACCTGTAATCCCAGGGCTCAGGAAGCTCAGGTGGGAGAATGGTGAGTTCCAGCCTCCCCCTGGGCTACATAGCCAGCCGTTGTCTCAAAAACAAACAGCTCCCACCACCCCTGCCCAAATCAAAATCAAACAACAAGAAGGAAAAACAGGAAAAAGGAAAAGAAGCAAAGGCTTTCAAGTTCTGATTATTTCTCCATAGTTAAAAGGGTAGAATGGAATATCTAGGTGGGGTGAGAGGGGAGACTGAGTCACTGGAGTAGAGGGATCCAGGTTTCATTTCCTCTGGGAAACTGAGGAGTGGAAACTAGAAACAATGGAGACACCCTCTGAAACAATTCCATCTAACTCCATTTGACAATATCCATGATTCAAAATGATACAAAATGGGAAGAGAAGGGCTCAGAATTTAGCTATGAAGTCTTAACTAAGTAGATTTAAAATGCACAAAATTATAAAATCCCAGAGAGCACATGTGGATCATGGTAGATCAATCAATCCTGACCACTGTCCCTGGTTCGAATGGGATGCCGTAATCGGATGGTCATGGAAATTCATCCTTGGCTCAGGGCTACTTGTCCCTCTAGGAGGAAGGACATGCAAAAGCTCATTTCTCAGAGGGATTTTGAGACTCAGCAGAAAATGCACGCACCACTCACCCTGCAGACTAATTACCACTGGCCCCAGGAACTGGATGGAAATACGAGAGAAGTGCAGAAAAGAGTCTCAAGGATCAAGTCAAGGCCCAACAGAGACTAAGCATAAAAGTGACACAATAGTACACACTCATATAATCCTAGTACCCAGGAGGCTGAGTCAGAAGGATTGTGAGTTTGAGGTCAGCCTATGATTAGCATTTATTCTGTATCAAAAATAGCCATAGAGAGTAGAGTCAGGCATTTTGTGGAACTATCTGCTTCCCTTTGTGTTCACTTTGCAAATGAGAGTTGATATTAGGAATTGGGGAGATAGTTCAGCGGAAAGGATGCTTGCTGTGTGAGCAGGAGGGTCTGGACCCAATCCCTGGCTGTTGTTAGTTGGTTTGTTCTTTCTTCTTTTTTGGGGGGGGTGTCTGCTACCCAGCTCCCAAATAAATCACACTCAGGGTTTTTTTTTCTTTTGTTTGTTTGTTTGGATAGATCTTTTAGGATCTTGAGGTGTATTGTTAGTTTATTTGTTTGACATTTTTCCAATGAGCTATTGAAATCACTAATAATTATAAACTCCCCTATTAGAACTGGCTAAGCTATAGCACAGAGGTGTAGTAAATTGTACTTTAATTGTTATTTGATTCTAGGAACATTTTAATTTCATCACTGGTTTCTTCAGTGACACACTGAGGATTGTATTGTTCAACTCCATGTAATTGTATAGTCTGTGCAGTTTTTCTTGACATTAACTACTTGTTTTGTTGCAGAATCAGCCCATAAGATACAAAAACTTTTTTTATTCTTAATTATGAATGTCCAGCCTTAGCTTGGATTGTTGCTAGCCAGCTTTACTTAACTTTAAATTATCCCCATCTGTCTTTTGCATCTGGGCTTTTACCTTTCTCTATTTCTGTATACCCTTTCTTTCCTTCTTACTCCATGTCTAGCTATGTAGTTGGGTGGCTGGGTGAATGGCCCCCAAATCCTCCTTCCTCTCTCATTCCTTCTTCCTTTTCTCCCTCTATTTCTTCTCTCCACCTGCCAGGCACACCTATCCTATCTCCTGCCTTGCCATTGGCCATTCAGTTCTTTATTAGATCATCAGGTGTTTTAGACAGGCAAAATAACTCAGCTTCACAGAGTTAAACAAATGCAACATAAACAAAAGTAACACACTTTAAAATAATATTCTACAACACCTGGCACCCACATAAAAGCTAGTCATGGCTTCTCACACTTATAATCCCAGAATTGAGGATCAGAAACGGGCAAATCCTCACAGCTTTCTGGCCCCCCAACCTAGCTGAGTCAGTGAGCTTCAGATTCAGTGAGAGGTCTGTTTCAAAAGAACAAGGAGACAAGAGTAATAGAAGACATTCAATGTCCCCATGACCACCATGTGTGCAACAAGTATGCATGTATCCCTTTCACATGCACAAGTGTATACACACACACACTTCACAAACACGCTGCTATTAGAATCACTAACATTTCAGTAGTCACTTCCTTCTCTCTGAAATAGTTTTTGAAAAGGTGTGTGTTTCTTCATATATATACACATATCCATATATCTTTTTTATAGGGTCAGTCTGGATATGTACTTTAACTGGTTTAAGAATAACAGGAACATAATTGGTTGCTTTGCAAATGAAAGCCACAGTCAGTGAATTTAATGTTATGCAGTTATTTGGACAAACACTAAGCTAATATAGGACCAGTGGGGGAGGGGGTTTTTTTTTCAGAAGACCTCATTATGGGATTGAAAAGATGAACCTTAGGGCTGTAAATTGGTGGCAGAGCACTTTCCTAGCATGCTTGAGGCTCTGGACCCCATCCCTAACACTGCAAAAAAACGAACTAAACAACGAAATAACAAACCTTTAGATACTGTCTTAACAATGCAAGCAAGACTTCATACTACCTTGCCTTTTGAAACCTAAATTTGCTTCCTTTTTGTGGACTCATGTGGGTTATAGGTAGATGAGATAGGGAGTGAGGCATGTGTGAGGTGCTAGAGACCATCAGTGAAGTGTTCTCTACTGACCTGCTTGCACTGGGATGCTGCCCCAGCAGGATCCTGCATGGTCACATCCCTTAAGTCTCCACTAGGTTCAACATCAGTCCTGGAGCAATCGGATTTATTAATTTCGACTTCTTTTCTGATTTGCTTTCTGTTGCTGTGATGAAATAAAAGCAACTGTGGGGAGGAAAGGATTTATTTGGCTTATACTTCCAGGTCACAGTTCATCACTGAGGGAAGTCAGGGCAGGAACTGAAACAGGAACTCAGAGCTTGTGGAGGAATGCTCTTACTCAAGCTGAGCCACTCTCTGACTCGTGTACAGCTCATGCTTATCTAGCTTTCTTATACAGCACAGGACCATCTACCTAGAGATGCTTAGGGCTTTCTCTTGGGGTTTCAACTGCTGTGGTGAAATGCCATGACCAAAAAGCAACTTGGGGAGGAAAAGGGTTATTTGGTGTACACTTACACATCACTGTTCATCATCAAAGGAAGTCAGGACAGGAACTCAAACAGGGCAGGAGCTGATGCAGAGGCAGGAGGGATGCTGTTTACTGGCTTGCTTATCATGGCTTGCTCAACCCGCTTTGTTATAGAACCCAAGACCACCAGCCCAGGGATGTCACCACTCACAATGGGCTGGGCCCTCCCCCATCCATCACTAAGAAAATGTCTTATAGCTGGATCTTATGAAGGCTTTTTCTCAGTTGAAGTTCCATCCTTTCAGATGACTCTAGTGTCAAGTTGACATAAAACTAGCCAGCACAACTGACCACTTGTCAACCTGACACACAAATACAATATGGTTAAAACATAACCTTTCCTTTCTTGTTCTTCCCCAAGATTGCGCATTAACATCAACATTACAATATAAACATTCCAAGTTTTAAAAATCCCACAGTCTTAATTCAAATACTTAAAAAAATAATCAGTGTCTTTAAAATACCAATCTCTTTTAAAAAGTCAAGATCCTTTGAAATTCAGTCATTCGGCTGTGGGGTCCTGTAAAAATGAAAAATAAATTGAATACTTTCTTACTTCAAGAGGGAAGAGCCAGGGCGCAGTCATAATCAAATCAGGGCAAAACCAAACTCCAGAAGTGTGGATAACTCAGCATCCAGTGTCTGGGATTCACTCATGATCTGTGGATAACTCAGCATCCAGTGTCTGGGATTCACTCACAATCTGGGCTCCTCCGGGGATTGGGTCACTTCTCTGGCTCCGCCCTCTGCAGCACACACAGTTTATCTTTTTCCAACTGGCTCCACTCCACTGCTGCTACTGTTCTTGGTGGCCATCCCATGGCATCTCCAAAATTCTGGGGTCTTTTGCAGCAGCTGGGCTGCACTTTCACCAATAGCTTCTCATAGGTTCTCTTCATGGTGCCAAGCCTCAACTTCTTTGCATGAGCCCTTCAGTCCTGGGCCTTCAACTGCCACTGAGGCTGCACCTCCACCAATGGCCTCTCCTGGTCTCTCACAGTGCCAAGCCTCAGCTGTTCTTCATGACCCCTTCACGCCTTCAAAACCAGTACCATCTGGGTGACTCTTACACTACTACCAAGTTCAGCTGCCAGCGTGAGACACAACCTCAGCTAGTTCTGGAACACAGCTTTTGTGTGCTCCCAGGAAACACTTCCCAGAAGATTTCAGCTCATTGATGCTGGTCTCCTCTCGATCACCACTAACTTCTCAGCTTCAGCCAACCACCATCAATTATCCCAGCAAAGCAAAGGTCTCACTTTAGCTGTTCTGGTATCTTGTTAATCACAGCTGATTCTTTAGCCTCAGCTAACTAGAATCGCAGAATCTTAATTCAAAATAACAAATGCCCACCCCCCCAGTCTTTAGCCATCCCTCTGAAGCTTCTAAAGCCAGGCCTTCATCATTTGCATTGCTCTCAAATTCTTATCTTCCAAGCTCCTACAGAACAGATCATCAAGCATTAAACATTCGTTGTCTTTTCTTGCATGAAGTTCCAAAGTCCTTCCACAATCCTCCCCAAAACAACATGGTCATGTCTGTCACAGCAATACCCCACTATCCTGGTACCAGTTTTTCTTAGTTAGGGTTTCTATTGCTACGTTGAGACACCAAGACCAAAAAGCAGCTTGGGGAGGAAAGGATTTACTTGGCTTACACTTCCACAGTACTGTTCATCATTGAAGGAAGTCAGGACAGGGACTCAAACAGGGCAGGAGCCTGGAGGCAAGAGCTGATGCCGAGGCAGGAGGGGTGCTGCTTACTGGTTTGCTTATCATGGCTTGCTCAGCCTGCTTTGTTAAAGAAGCCAGAGCCACCAGACCAGGGAAGGTCCACAATGGGCTGGACCCTCCTACATCAATTGCTAAATAAGAAAATGCCTTACAGCCAGATCTTATGGAGGCATAACTCTAGCTTGTGTCAAATTGACGTAGGACTGGCTAGCACAGGCTTCACATGGGGAGTTATTTCTGGAGATGTGGGCTGGAATCCACTTTACAGCTGCCCCAGTCACCATCCTGTCAGGAGAGGCGATGATGCTCTACAGCGGGGGCTTGGGAGAAGTATCTCCTATGCAAGCATGAGGACCCCGGTTTGGAACATCAGCACCCATGTGAATACCCATCATAGCAGCATGCATCTGTAACCCCAGGGGTGGTGGAGTGGGGACAGGCAGACTGCTGGAGCTCCATGGCCGGCTTAGATGAATCCATGTGCTCCAACTTCAGGTGGAGGCCCTGTCTCTAAACAAATAAGGTGGAAAGCTATCAAGGACACCTGACATTGACCCCTGTGGCCTCCATAAGCACAGACACAAAAATGCAAGCTCATCCTCATCCACTTGTATGCACACAGCCCTTTAACACGTGCATGCACCACACTTACACACACATACACACACACACACACACACACACACACACACACACACACACACACACACACTTCACAGAAAGAGACAATTGTGCTCCTCTGCCTTTCAGCTATCAGACAGTTGAAAAAGTAGGCCCTCCTCAAAACACAATTTCTCCAAATCTCATGCTGGGAGAAGAGAAAGACTGAAACCCTGGTGATAGCCAGAGGAGATGCTTACCTTCCTGGAGATTGCACATGATAGACAAGCTGTTGGAGCCCTCACAAGACAGATGGGAGCCAAGATAATGATGTATCCGTGATGGGCAGAACCATCCCTTTGCCCCCCATTTAAACCTAAGCATCATGTCAGCATGGAGATGTGACCACATAAATCCCCCCTACCCCCATCACTATTATTAGTCTCTTTAATTGGCACACTGAGGACAGGTATCTGATCCTAACTTACTGGAGCTGCCAGGACTCGGGTCTTTATCCTCAAATTTCTGTTAGTATTCCCACACTCATTCTTGCTGACTACCTTGATGTTTTCAAGCCAGTAAATAACAGGGAAGCCAGGCAAACAACTAAAATGCCGTTAGCCATGGATGCTTTGTCTCACATTGAGTCACCTGGTTAACAACCTGGCCACCTAGCCTGTCCTTCCCAGGAGGTGGAGGTCAAGAAATGTCACTTTTGAGAAAAGTGATCATAAAAATTGAAAAACAGTGGGCAAGTTTGGATGGAAATCGGGATTGAAGTACAATCCTATAGGCTGGAGGATGCAGTTCAGTGGCAGAACACTTGATTAGTATGTGTCACTGTGATCCCCAGCACCTTAAAAAAAAAACTCTTGAATGAGATCCCATAAACCCTGTTTAGATGACCTTGAATTCTGAGATTTTTAGTAATAAAGACAATCAAAAATTAAAAAAAATTCATAGAATAGACCATGAATAAAAAGGAAGCCAATAAATATAAATTTGAAAAATCTTAAATTTGAGAAAATAGGCAAATAAAAACTCTGAGCAAAGTCTTTGGACAATAAATATCCCTCCCACCCGCCCAATACTCAGTGGTCAGTTATTGTCACTCTACGCTTAACTCCATGCGCCCTCTGGTGACTCTCTCTGGAAGTGCAGCTGCTAGTCCGCTTACGTAAGCGTTCTTTCTCATCAAAATATAATTTCGGTTTATCCGGCATAACCGACTCTTAGATATGAGTTTTCTCGTTATTCATACAAGCCCATTGTTTCATCACGCTTCTCATCTACTTTCTAAAACTCATAGGAATGCATGAAATACAACAAAATTGGAAATATCAGGCCGTTGAATAGTGAAAGTAAAACAATGAGGAGACAAGCTAAGAAAATAGACCACAGCACATAAAACTGCGACAGAGCCTCCTTGTATCGATGGGCAGTGTGCTTTGCTGTACACATTTATACTGACTGTAGTAGACCGTGATAAGCTGTGGCGAAAGCACCATTTTAAAATCTCAGATGCTTACGGCACTGCTTAATTTCTTCCTCAGGCTACATACAGATTTCCGTTTTCTCTCTGGGTTCTGTGATGATCAGCCAGCGCTGCCTGTCACTGTGTTTTAGTGGAATTTCAGGGGTTTTGCACTAGCAAGTGAATTCCCCGAGCTTGTTGCTCCTACTCACTTTCATTGGCCAGAGCCAGCCGTGAGGCTCCCCTTGCAAGGCAGGTTGGTGTCTGGACATCTGTATAGAAAGATGGGAAGCGGGCCTGGAGGAAAGACAATGTCTTATGCTCCCAGAGAAGCTTCCATTCATGGCATTTTGAAAGAAAACAAAACAAAACAAAAAAACAAACGTAACATCTCAGGATTCTTATTCTGTATAAGACAAGAATTTCCCTAGATTGCCATAACTCAGAGAGTATATAATTTATACTATTTATGAACAATGGAATAGTGTAACACAAGAGTGAAATTATAAAATTTACAGGAGAATGGATGAAACTGGGAAATATTTTACTGAGCGTGGTAACCCAGCCTCTAACATCAAATACTGTGTGATCTCATCCTAGCTTTGAACTACTAGGTGTCTGTGTTTAACCTGGAGCATGTGTCTGTAGAGGTCAGGAAGCAGGAAAGGAGTCGTAGAGAACAGAGGTGAGGGGTGGGATAGTGAAAACATATGTGATATGAAAGTGGGGCGGACTACAGTGGGCAGAATACAAGTAATGCAAAGTGTTAACCTGGGATGGGAACAGGGAGGTGTTGGGGGGAGGGTTAATCTAAACTAAGAATGCATGAAAAGCCAAATAGAAACTGACTGCTTTGTATGTCACCAGAAGCCGTAGGTTTTCAAATGAAAATCCTAGTGCCTGGTGCAGAATTCCCAATGGGTAACAGCTTTTGAGAATTATTGGCCAGGGAGATTCCAGAGGCTTCCCAAACAACACAGGCAGGCTATGGTTGTACTTGGTTCCACCAGAACTTGGTAAGAGGACACTGTTACTGATGACACCATTTCTGGGCAGAGAGAAATTAGGCTGGAACTGAGCTGGAAGCTTCCTTCCTGCTGACTAACATTCACAGCATCAGAGCATGCTATTCAGGCTGCTGGGAGGGAAAAGTCATCAGCACCCTTAAAAGCCAGCCATAGATTCTGAATGCCACAATATTGACGTGCTAGGCAAGGTATTCCCACCGGGGCAGTAGTGAGTGGCATGATTGTTTGGGCGATTGTTTCCTAGATACTGGAGAAGAAAAACTTACTTAAAAACTTGTGGTTAGATATTATTTTTAAATAGCCATTGCTTATATATTCTCATAGGAAAATAAAAAGAATGTAGTCCATACTTGGCTATTCTCTAGTTAGCATCTTACAGGGTGATGATGCTGTGTTCATCAGCTTTAATTCCCCTGGTTGTTACAACCTCTCCAAGCTCAGATTCCTCTCTCTATGCACCAAGGTGAGGAACACTCAAACTGCAGTGAGCTGAGATGCACTGTTGTCAATGTTGGGAATAAAGACAGGTTTGCTGAGGGAGGCAGTGGGTGCCAGGGTAGTTAGAGGACAAGCCCCAGAGGCTCACTAGCAGTTCAATACTCTCTCAGGAAATGATTAAAAATCCAAATTAAAATGTTAAACTGTTAACTGAAAAAGAATGAAAATTATTGTTTACTTTCATCTCGTGTTTTCTTCCTTCATTTAAACACTATAATTATTATTATTTAAGTCAAAGCTATAACTATTCCTATTTACTTAGTTTCCTAGATACTGGCAGAGAAAAATTTAATTCAATAATTGTGATTAAATATTATTTTTAAATAGTCATTGTTTATATATTCTAATAGGAAAAGAAAAAGAATGAAATCCATTACATTTTGAGGAAAACATATGTACTTACATGTTTTGAAACACGAATCTCAAAAGCCCTTGCATGTGGACTCTCAAACAAAGGAAGTCAAGACAAAACATCAAATGAACACAAATCACAACTAGTAACCACTCCAGTTCTGAGAACTATAAAAATGAAACAAACAGCAACAACAAAATACAATAAAATGAGTATCATTTGGTCCAAAGAAGATTGGGTCTAGCATATAGACTGAAGGAAAGATGAAATTATTTTATTTTAAAAAGAGGAAGATTAATTTAAAAATAAATGAATTTGGTTAAATACAAGATTAAAAGGCAATCATAATCATCTAATCCTCTTTTATTATAAACTGTTTTAATTTCTCCACGGAATGAAGCATGGCTTAAGCATTCACTCAGTTTGTCACTAAGAACAAGATCAAAAAGTAATATTTAAATCATCTCATCTGTGCTACTTTTTCCAAAAGTATATCCCCCACTTTCAGGCTTCTTGCAGTATTTCTAAACATTTATAGAACTTTCTCCTTGGATTATTAAGGTTGAATTCATCATCACCTTCCACCCACCAACTCATTTGCTGGCTCATTTCCACTAGCTGTCAATGACCCCATCATTTTCTGTACAGAAAAGTCACCATTTTTGAGTCACCATTGACTCATTTTTCTTTTCATTTGATTTTAGCCACCCTGAAATCCTATGTAATTGTTCTGCAAATGGTTCTGGATCCCATCCATCTGCCTGTAATTTCATAACCCAGCCACCTTGTCCTTGTGCAGCTCGATGACTCTTCTTTCCCGAATCTCTATACCATGTCAGTTCAGAGAAGAGCAGTCTCACTCAACAGCAGACTTGATGGCAAGTCAGGTTTTCTGCATTCTCTGCAAGTCACAGTACAAGTCATTAAAAGGACGAATGTGGAGCCAGGCTACCTCAGCTACAACTGGCTCTGATTATCCTTAATAAGTGCCTCAAAATTTTTTTCCATAAAGCAGTTATAATGATGCATCATGGTACTATGGTAAGAACAAAATAACCCAACACATGAAAAACATTCACCACAGGGTCTAGTATACAAGAAGTTATTTGTTGTAGAATATTATTTTAAGGTGTGTTACTTTTGCTCATGTTGCATTTGTTTAACTCTGTGAAGCTGTGTTACTGTGCCTGTGTAAAACACCGGATGATCTAATAAAGAACTGAATGGCCAATGGCAAGGCAGGAGAAAGGATAGGCGGGGCTTTCAGGCAGAGAGAATATATAGAAGGAGAAAACTGGGGGGAGATCTAAGATCCAGGAGCCAGAGAAGGAGGAGGACTCCAGGGGCCAGCCACCCAGCTACACAGCAAGCCACAGAGTAGGAGTAAGATTTACAGAGGTGAGAGAATGGGAAAAGGTAGACGGGATAATTTAAGATAAGGAAAGCTGGCTAGAAACTAAGCCAAGCTAAGGCTGGGCATTTATAAGTAATAATAAGCCTCCGTTTGGGAGCTGGGTGGCAGGCGCCCCAAAAGACCAAAGACCAACTAACAACAGTTATTATTATTGTTGATGGTGTCGTTTTAACTATTTTTGAAGATCCTCATTAATTTCTGGTATACAGATTCTTTTGCCTGAATTTTTTTCATATACATTCTATTTTTAATCCAATTCTCCTGTGGAGAACCCATGTTGCTCTTCATTTTCTTGCTATTTTTCCAACATTTTGGGGGGACATGTTTTTGATCCAAATCCCTTACCCATCCCCCAACTCTGATCCTTTCAGGTTTTCACACTATCTGCCAAAGAAATGATGGTGAAAGAATTCTACCAGGGTCAGGAGAAAAGGCTCATCTAACTACAGATAATTTTGAAGACAGTCCTCAAGTTGATTAAAAATTCATTCTTTTCAACAGTATTGTTCAGAGTCTAAAGACTGCATCAAGAAAGTGATGATTAATTCTCACATCAGCTTCCTTCCAGTGCAGAACCCTGATCTCATAAGAAATTAACAATATTATTTTGTCCCTAAAATCAAAGCCTGTCATGAGGGAGTGCCCCACATATCAAGCTCAAGGTCATATTTAAGTTTTGATTCTGCCTCAATACTGTAATTCACATTTTAGTTTAATTAATTTTAGCTTTCATTTTTCTTGTTTAGCTTTTGTTTGCATTTCTTGGTTGCTTTTAATCTTTCCAGTCTTCTGATTGCACACTGCCATCCTATCACTAAGACAAATCAGTCTCCTCAGGTCTATCGCAATAAACCTACTTTCTCTTTGAAAACATCTTTTCTCAGATATCAGGACTTACATTCTTCCAGGACCAATTACTCCCCTTTGACCTGGGCTGGTCCACCCTCCCTTAGGCACCCTGGTGGTCCCTCGTTCCCTAGAGGTCACCAGATTAGTGCTGAATTTAGAGTATCACATGGCATACTATAGCCCAGAACTCAGGTGATCCTCATGCCTCAGCCTCCCAAGTAGCTGAGACTATAAGAGTGTGTCATTCTAGTTTCTGATAGACATTACTTCAGGACTGCATTTTTAATTTTAAAAATCACTTAAATTACTTTGTTAAAGTTATGTACGGTTTTAAAATGTTCTTAGAAGCACGTAAAATATCTTATTTAGTTGGGGCGATTACTGTGTGTCCGTATTGTTCTCCATATTGACTATACTGGTTTATACCTCTACCAGCAGTGAGTAGGGGTTCATTATTCCCAAGACCTTATCACCATTTTTGATGACAGTCACCATTCTGTTCGAAGTGAGCTAGAAGCTCAACGTGGTTTTAATTTGCACTCCCTCATGGCTAAGGATGTCCAACACTCTAAAAAATATTTATTGCCCAATATTTGTATTTTTTTGTGATTGTCTAATTAGCCCCTTTACTGATCGGAAGTTTTATTTTGAGAACATTATTTTTTTATATTAACATAATTTTATTGACTCTTTGGGAATGTTCCATCATGCACACTAGTTCCACTCATTTCCTAGTCTGTCCATGTCTGCTCTCCACCCTTGTAGCCTTCCCCAACCCCCCCCCCCATCCCTCCCTGAAAAAGAAAATTAAAAAAATTTAAAAAGGAAGTAAAAACAACCAAAACACTTCACTTTTCCATCTTTCCTGCCTCTCCATCACATATTCATTTGTCCCGGTGGCCTTGGAAGCTGCAGGGTGTCACGCAGTGTACCCTTTTGCCCAAACAGCTTTACTTGGGATATTTGTTGCAATAAGTCGTTGGTCTAGTTCAAGGCCTCTGGCTTCTGGTACATCATCAATACTGGATCCTCACCGGAACTCTTCTGGGATATCCTGCTGTTGCACCAAGTCATGGAACTCCTGGGGCTACGGCTCCACAGGACCGGTCCCTTCATGCGTTAGAGCGAGTCACAGATGGGATAAATGTTAGGGTGGGTCAACTCAAAGCCCTGGATGAGGGCCTGGGTGGTAGCTGAATTGGTCAGTCCAGGCTTTCATCAGGACCACCCTCCTCAGGCAAGGGTCAGGGCCAGCTCTCCTGTACCCACGCCTTTGGGGACAGGTTTTTGGTGTGCTAATGGGGAGGGGGTAGGACAAGCTCTTCCAATGTAGGGCCAGCTCTCCTTCTTTGGTGGTTGGCAAGGGGGAGGACAGTTCTCCCAGGGCCTTCGAGGGTTGGAGCCAGCTCTCCTATGCCCATGTCACTGGGGCCAGTTCTCTGAGGGTTGGGGGAGTGGCAGCTCTCCCACTGAGGAGGCCAGTGAGGGGTGGGACCAGCTCTCTGGTGCCTAGGCCACCAGGGCTAGCTCTCCAATGGCCCCCACTGGTAACATGGACCACAGACATTAACATAGACCCAGGTTGCCATAAGGGCCACAGACCTAGACATGGCACTTGGCTGCAGTGTGGGCCTGAGCATCACCTTGACCTCAGGTGGCAGTGCAGGCCACTCAGATCAGTATGGCCCTGGGACATCAACATGGCCTCAGGTGGCAGCCCAGGCCATGGACATCAACAGAGACCCAAGCTGTGGTACTGCTGCAGATCCAGACATGGCCTTCGGCAGCAGCACGGTTCAGAACTTCACATGTCCCCAGGTGGCTGTGTGGGCCACTCATATCCTATTCCTCACCAGTGTCCTGTCTTCTCACCACTGCACACGAGCTGCTGTACTTCTCCTTTTCCCCCATTTCTCTACCACATACCTGTTCATCGAGTGGCACACACCAGCCCAGGGACACTTGGTACCAGAGGGCCGGTGAGGCCATTGTGTTTTTATAGGTTCTCTTCATAGTCTACGTATAAACCCATGTCTAAAGTACAGCTGGCATATATGTTCTTCCATTCTGTAGGCTGACTGTTGATCCTGTTGCCTTAGCCTTGCAGAAAGTTTTGCATTTCATGTTTTCCATTTGTTTCCTTGGGACTATTTCCTGGGTTATCAGAGACCTGCTTAGGAAGTTCTTGTTATTAACCCGACTCTCCACAGGGTGGGTAAATGCTTGTTTTCCATGTTTCTACATGGCCTGCCTTATCCTGCTGAGTTTTCAGCTCTGCAGCACCTATTTCCCCACCTTCATTAGGGATCTTTAGAAAAATGATAATTGTATTTTCCGTGGTTAATCTCTTATTCTCATCATGATGATTTTTCCAGTTTAAATTTCCATACCTTTATTTTCATTTATCTTAGCAGAGAGAAGAGGTGTAAGGTAAAGTCTCTTTTACCCAAACTCCTATAGCTTATTTTCATTGCACTTCCAAGTACATCTGATTTCAACCCTTTCAGTCTTATGTGTCAGAAAATGTCTATATTTGGCCCTTACACTTGATTGTAAGTGACTCACAGTCATTCCCTCGCAGACCAAAGCATTCTTCCTCATCCTCCAGCTCAGATCTTATTGATGAGGAGGTGAAGTCAGAATGGCCTTTATTTCTTGGTTGAAAGTTTTCTGGAACTTCCAGTATTTTTTTCTACTTGTGAATTGTTTCTCGATGCCTAGAGCAAAATGCCCAAGAAATTTAAGGGAAGAAAGGAGGCTCATTTTGGCTCATTGTTACAAAGAGTGCACAGCCCATCCCTTATGGTAGTGATGGGTATGGTTCAATGGGAGCAGAAGTCTATAGTGGTGGACTGTGAATGTCTACAGGCCAGAAGGAAGAAGCTGAAGCTGGTATAAGTCCATCCTTAGTGGCTGTTTCTTCCACCAAGGACTAAAAGGTACCACATCCTCCAAATGCAGCAGCAGCACCTGGGCATTAGTTGCTCAAATATGTGTGCCTATGTGGGTATTTCAGACTCAAACTATTACATAGCTTTAAAAAAATATATCCTACTCAGCAATAATTGAATGTGTTTTGTCATAAAAATATGTATCTCTTTTCACATCTGGGAATCATTGCACTATGTCTATGTTTTCCCATCAGTTTTTTTCTATACTTTTATCTGAGATTTGGTGATGCCTCTAAGATGCATGGGGAATAGCAATGTGTACAAGTAACTAGGAAATATATTTGGGAGAAGACTCACCCCTGGCCCTTGTTCAAATAATCCATGAAATACTTAGAAATAAGCCTACTGAGAATGGAGAATGACTAATGAAGGAAATTATTACTTAAGAATGATACTTTTTTCCTCTTATTAAAAACAGATTTTTTTCTCACATGATATATCCTGATTAGGATTTCCCCTCCTTCTCTTCCTCATAGTTCCTCCCCACCTCCACTTCTATCCAGATCCGTGCCTGTTCTGCGTTTCATTAAAAACAAACAGGATTCTAAGAGACAATAAAAAACAAAACAAAACAAAGCAAAAACTAACATATCAGAATAGGACAAAATAAATAGAAGGAGAAGAGCCCAAGAAAAGGCACAAGAAATAGATTTAGATGCAGAAACCTACTTGTTCACACACTCAAGGATAAAAACACTGAACTGGAAGCCATAATATACATCAAAGGACCTTACAGGCCTGTGTATAATGCCTCAGTCTCTCTGAATTCATATGTGCATCCATTCTTGTTTCCTTAGTGTCCTACATCCCTTCTGGCTCTTACACTCTTTCTGCCTCTCTTCCCCAGGGTTTCCTGAACACTAAGGGGAGAGATTTGATGGAGACATTCCTTTTAGGGCTGAGTTTTCCAAGGTCTCTTACTATCTGCATATTGTCTGACTGTGCGTTTCTGTATTTGTTCCCATCTGCTGCAGGAGGAAGCTTTTCTGATGATGGCTGAGCAAGGCAGTGATCTGCGAGTGTAGCAGAATGTCATATGGAGTCATTTTATTGCTATGATTTTTTGTTTGTTTTGGTTTTTAGTAGAACAGTAATATTTGGTTTTACTTTGGTCTTTGAGCTATCTAGTCTCAGGTTCTTGATTGCCTTTCTAGTCTCAGGTTCTTGATTGCCCAGGGTCAGATACAGATTCCATCTTGTGGAATAGGCCTTAAGTGAAATCAGATATTGGTTGGTTACTTCCACAAGCTTTATGCCACCATTGTCCTAGCACATCTTGCAGGCAAAACAGCATTGTAGATCAAAAGGTTTGTAGCTGGGCTGGTGTTTATATTTCTCCTTTGGTAGCATGCAGAGTACCATCTGGTACCAAGAACACTAGCCAGTAGAGGGAAAGCCTCTAAGCAAACACAGGCTCAATTTCTTCGTGTTCAATGAGCTGTGTAGGTGTTGTCTTCAGCAGTAGTAGCTGTCAGTTTGTGGTGAGCAAACTATAGTCTTGGCAACAAGCTTGGCTTTTTGGGGGTTCCCATGGGGCCCTTTTGGCCAACAACTCAATTAGATGTAACACATTCCTGGTACTGGAAGCTTCATTTAGTGGTAAGAGATGTCCCGTTGGGACTCTGCCTACCCCATTATTTGGCAATTTCCTTTATATAGTCTATCTATCTATCTATCTATCTATCTATCTATCTATCTATCTATCTAT
>CABHPQ010160336.1:9851-27681 GCA_902168405.1 Peromyscus aztecus | reverse complement strand
TATCTATCTATCTATCTATCTATCTATCTATCTATCTATCTATCTATTTGTCTATCTATCTATCTATCTATCTATCTATCTATCTATCTATCTATCTATCTATCTATATCTATCTATCTATCTATCTATCTATCTGCAACCTATATCTACAGAAATATATGGGCAATTTCCTTTAGATAGAGCACACACACACACACACACACACACACACACACACACATATATATATATTTGTTAGGAAATTTCTACTGTGTTAGGGCTCCACAGCCCCTCAAATGGGCCTTAATTTTAGCTATGTCTCCTCATATTCCCTCCTTTATCCCTTTGTTCCTTTTCCTCCTCACCTGATTCTCCCATTCCAGTTCCCCCTAATCCCTCCATAACTATTCTATTTCTTTTTCCTGGGGAGATATATCTAGTCCCTTCCCCAGTCCTTTACTCTATGCCTAGCGTCTATGATTATATGGGTTGTAACTTGGCTATCATTGACTTCACAGCTAATATCTGCAAAAAGTGAATACATACTATATTTGTCTATCTAAGTCTGGGTTACTCACTCAGGATGACTTTTTCTAGTTCCATCCATTTATCTGTGAATATCAAGATTTCATTTTTTAGCAGCTGACTGATATTCCATTGTGTAAATGTTCCACATTTTCTTTATCCATTCATCTGTTAACAGACATCTAGGTTGTTTCCAATTTCCAGCTGTTATGAATATAGCAGCAATTGACATGACTGGGCAAGTGTCTCTATGGTAGAATGAGGCATCCTTTGTCTACATAGCTAAGAGTGGTATAGCTGGATCTAGATGTAGATCAATTCCCATCTTCTTGAGGAACTGACACATTATTTTCTATAGTGATTGTACAACTTTGCACTCCTACCAGCAATGGTTGAATGTTTCACTTAGTTCACATCCTTGCCAACATGAGCTGTCATTTCTTTTATTGTTCTTAGTCATTCTTGGGGTGGGATGTTCTGTATGACAAATATGTTAATAAAGCACTGATTGGCCAGTAGCCAAACAGGAAGTATAGGCGGGACTAACAGAGAGGAGAACTGAGGGAACAGGAAGGGAGGAAGAGACTGCCTGGAGCCTCCGCGAGGAGAAGGAAGATGTAAAGTACCTACGGTAAGCCACGAGCCACGTGGCAAAGTAAAGATTAATAGAAATGGGCTAAATATAAGAGTAAGAGCTAGACAATGATAGGCCTGAGCTAATGGCCAAGCAGTTTAAATAATGTAAGAGTCTGTGTGTTCATTTTATAAGTGGGTTCCAGGACTGGCGGGAATTGTGGGACCTGGAGAGAAAAGCTCTCCAGCTACACATTCTGATGGGTGTAAGATGAAATCTCAAAGTAGTTTTGATTTGAATTTCCCTGATGACCAAGGATGTTTGATATTTCTTTAAATGCTTCGTGGCCATTTGAGTTTCCTCTTTTGAGGATTCTGCTTAGATCTGTATACCATGTTTAATTGAATTATTTGTTTTCTTGATATTTAGTTTTTTGAGTTCTTTATATATTTTGGATATTATCCCTCTATTGGGTACATAGTTGTTAAAAATCTTTTCTCAATCTGTAGGCTCTTGCTTTGTCCAAATGATGGTGTCACATATAAAAGAATGTAAATTTCTGTGTCTTTATAAAAGTTAAAAATCAGAAACTATCTAAATGTTATTTTTACACAAAAACTAAGAATTTGCATTGCTTTAAAGATGCTGGTTGTCCTAATTGCTTTCTATTGCTGCAACAAACACCCTTATCAGAAACAACTTGAGGAGCAAAGGGTTTATTTCAGCTTACAACTGTAGTCCATTATGAAGTGGAGTCATGACAGGAACTCAAAGCAGGAAGCCAGAAGCAGGAATTGAAGCAGAAACCATGAAGGAGTACTGCTTACTGGATTGCTTTCCATGGCTTGCTCATCTTGCTTTTTGTACCATGCAAGACCACCTACCTGCCCATGGCTTGCCCATAGGCTAATCTGATGGAAGCAGATTATGTTCAATTGAGTTTCCTTCTTCCCAGATAACCCTAGCTTGTATCAAGTTGACACAAAAAAACTAACCAGCACACTGGTTCATCATCAAAACCTTCTTTCATTGTCTTTTAGGACAGCTTTCAACACATAAACTCTATTTAGTGGAAGAGTTTTTACATTGAATCTTTGTTTTATTTATTCCTCAGATTCTTGGTAAATTCATGCATTTGTCTTTTCTATCCACAGACACTTAATGAGTATTTTCTCCTTGCTAGGAATGATGTGGACTAGATATAGAGTAGTGAGCCTATGGAAAAAATAAAATTTTTGGTATGACCACCCCTAATTTCAAGCTCTACTACAGAGCTATAGTAATAAAAAAAGCATGATATTGGCATAAAAAACAGAATCAAAGGCCCAGATATAAATCCATACACCTGTGGACAGCAAATTTTTGACAAAGAAGCCAAAATTATACAATGGAAAAAAAAGAAAGCATCTTCAACAAATGATGCTGGCATAACTGAATGTTGGCATGTAGAAGAAGCCAAATAGATCCATATCTGTCACCCTGCACAAAACTCAAGTCTAAGTGTATCTTAGACCTGAACATAAATCCAGATACACTGAACGTGATAGAGAAAGTGGTAAATAGTCTTGAACACATTGACACAAAAGACAAATTCCTGAATAGAATACCAATAGCACAGATACTGAAATCAACAATTAATAAATGGGACCTCATAAAACTGAAACGCTTCTGTACAGCAAAGGACACTGTCTATAGGGCAAAACAGTGCCTACAGAATTGGAAAAGATCTTCACCAACCCCACATCTGACAGAGGGATGGTCTCCAGAATATATAAATAACTCTAGAAACTAGACATTCAAAAAAGGCAAATAATCCAATTAAAAATGGGATATAGATCTAAATAGAATTCTCAACAGAGGAATCTCAAATGGCTGAGAAACACTTAAATAACTGTTCAACATGCTTGGCTATCAGGAAAATGCAAATCAAAATGAATGGCTGAGAAACACTTAAATAACTGTTCAACATTCTTAGCTATCAGGAAAATGCAAATCAAAATGACTCTAAGATTCCATCTTACACCTGTCAAAATGGCTAAGATCAAAAACATGTGACAGTTTATGCTGGAGAGAATGTGGAGCAGGAGGAAAATGCCTCCATTGCAGGTGGGAGTGCAAACTTGTACTTCCACTTTGGAAATCAATTTAATAGTTTCTCAGAAAATTGGGAATCAATCTACCTCAAGAACCAACTGTATTTCTTTTGGGCATATACCTAAAAGATACTCAATCATACCACAAGGACACTTGCTCAATTATGTTCATAGCAGTTTTATACATAATAGCCAGACTCTGGAAACAACCTAGATGCCCTTCAACTGAAGAATAGATAAAGAAAATGCGGTACATTTACACAATGGAGTATTACTCAACTGTTGAAAGCAATAACATATTGATTATGAAGGCAAATGGATAGAACTAGAAATAAAAATCATCCTGAGTAAGGACAAACCCAGACCCAGAAGGATAAACATGGTGTGTTCTTACTCAGAAGTGGATATTAGCTGTAAAGTAAAGGATAACCATGCTACAATCGAGACCTAGAGAGGCTAGATAACAAGGAAGACTCAAGAGGGGAATGATCAGATCTCCCTTGTAAGGGGAAATACAAGAGATCTTGTGGGTAGACTGGAGGCAGTTAGAGATGGGAACATGAGGGATCAAGTTGGTGGATGGAGGGGGAGAGTACTGAAAGAGATGACTGGAAAGGGGGGCATTATAGCATCAGGTAGAACCCTGGTACAAGGGAAACTCCCACGAATCTACAAGGATGACCCCAGCTAAGACTCCTAGCAATACCAGCTATGTGCCTGAACCGGCCATCTCCTGTGACCAGGCAAGAATTCCAGTGGAGGGATTGGAACACCAACCCAGCCACATAACCTTCTACCCAAAGTTTGTCCTGTCTATTGGATGTGCTGGGTTAAGGATGGCCCAGGGATTGTGGGAGTGGCCAACCAATGACTGGTCCAGCCTGAGACCTATGCCATGAGAATGAGTCTGCCCCTGACACTGCCTGGAGTGCCAGGACCTAAAGGCTGTATGGCCCAGAGACCTAGGATAGAACCAAACACAATTGGAGAAAAAAAATGTCAAGGTAATGATGCCTAACAATATTCTGCTATACTCATAGATTGGTGCCTACCCCAACTATCATCAGAGAGGCTTCATCCACCAACTGATGGAAACAGATGCAGAGACACACAGTCAAACATTTGGCCAAACTTGGGGAATCCTGCTGATGACAGGGAGGAAGGATTGTGGGAGCCAGAAGCGTCAAGAACATCACAAGAAAACCCACAGAATCAACTACTTGGGCTCATAGGAGCTCACAGAGTCTGAACCAACAACCAGGAAGCCTGCATGGACTGACCCAGACCCTCTACATGTATGTGACAGTTGCATAGTTGTTAGGAGTCCTAACAGTGAGAACCAGGGCTGTCCCTAACCTATTCTTCATACTGGGTTGCCTTGCCCAGCCTTAATACAATGAGAAGTACTTAGAAGTAAGTAGAAATTCTACTGCAACTTGATATGCCATGCTTTATTGATATCCATGGGAGACTTGCCGTTTTCTGAACAGAAATGGAGGAAGAGTGGATGGGGTGGGGGTGGAGGCAGAGAGGAGGTGGGAGGAGGAGATGGGAGGAGAGGAGGGAGGGGAAACTGAGGTCAGGATGTAAAATAAATAAATTAATTTAATTTTAAAAAGTGGAAAAAATAAATAAAAATTTCCATGAGTAGCCACATATCACCAACCTAAATTCACCAGTTACTGGCACTTTACCGCATCTGCACCCTTCTGTGTATGCGCATCTGATTTGTTTGTTTTTTTCTGGATCATTTAAAAGATGCATGGAAGCTACAGGCTTCATGGCATATTGGATTTCAGTTCTTCAGCATGTAGCTTCACAGAGTAAACTCGCTGAGTAGCAAACCAAAATATTACTACGCATATTAATACAAAATTATCTGACGATATTTGGAATATTTTTGAAACTGTACATGCGTCCTTCATTCCAATAATATCAGTTATAGCTATTTTTCAATCTAGGACCTAATCAACCTCAACTACTGTATTTATTTGTAATTTTTCTTCAGCCACCTTAAATTTAAAACAGTGACCCTGGTTTTATAGTTCAAGTGTAGATACCAATGCAGCTGTAGAAAGAATTATGCCTTGGGCTTATCGGAAGCATAATCTTCTAAATTATAAGTTCAATAACGTTATTTGTCTTTGAATTGATTATGTTCCAGTTAAAATTAATAGCACATTTGTAAATCAACAAAGGATCTTTTAGTGGCCAACATGTTGTACTGTTAACATAAATTGAGCAAATTACACTCGTTATAACATTTATAGCTTGGAAATTGTTGTTTAAATTGGAAATATTGTAATTCACAAGGTTCATTTCCCCCATCACTAAGATACATAAATATTATGTCTTTAACCACCAACCACTTCTTCTGTCCATGTTCATTTTACTCCTTTCCCCCAATTTCCCTGTAATTGTGTCAACTCTCTTTTTCTCTTTTTTTTCATTCCATTCATCTCACCCTGCCTGCTGCTTTCTGCAGCACCAATGAACAGCCTGTCTCTGTTAGGAGCATTTTATGGCAAGTAATAAACACTGAGACATTTAGTTAAAAGGCATAGAGTTGATTCCTGGATCTATTACAGGCTGGATGACTATTAAGGATGATCCAAATGAGTCTCAGTATATCAATGAAATGAAAGGGGATAAACACAACCTGAGCAAAGGAAAACAATCCAAGACACAAGGAAGTCAATTACCTCACCAAGTTCACACATTTGCTAAACGATGACATTGGCATGTACCCCTGAGCAGGTGGAACCGGAGCTCAGGAGCCTCATCATTTGACTCCATCTCTTCAAAGTCAAAAGCGTAAGGGCATCTGAATTTACAGTCACTATTTTTGTCTTTCCATGATGTCCCTGTGGTCATTTCTCTCCCATTTGGTAGGGACTTTTCTAATGGCCTTCCTTGGCAATTTTGTCGTCCCTGGGTACGCTCTCTTGATGGTATTTGGCTCCCTGGTCTCTTTAGCTATCTCCAGAACACACCTCTCATTGTCCTCTGTAACTAGCAGGCTCCCTGTGGCTGTGGGTCATGGTCATTTAGTTCCATTAACTTCAGTTGTGACTAGAGGAAGAAAGGCTTCTCATCTACAGGCTGAATGTGTTGGAAAACACAAATTGTCTCCTATAGTGCGACAAAGTCATCTTCTCTGCTAAGATGGTGTTCTAGTTTGCTTTTTCTGTTGCTGTGATAAACATCATGATCAAAGTCTTGGTGAGGAAAGGGTTTATTTCAGCTTTAGTTTACAGTTCATCGGAGGAAACCAGGGCAGGAGCTCAAGGCAGAAACCTGGAGGCAAGAGCTGAAGCAAAGACCGTGGAGAAACACTGCTTACTGGCTTGATCCCTCTGGTTTTCTCAGTTACCTTCCAGATAGCCCAGACCTGCCTGCCTAGGGATGGCATTACACACAGTAGGCTGGTACATTTTACAACAAATAGCAATTAAGAAGATGCCCCAAATACATGCCCATGGGCAAATCTGATCCAGGCAGTCTTTAGTTGAGATTCTCTTTTCCCAAGTGACTTCAGGTTTGTGTCAAATTGACAGCTGAAGCTATGACAAGATAGATCTCTTTCTATGCTGTGGGCTCTAATCCTCTAAAACTTCTACAGTTATGTTCTAGTTATCACTTATCAGACATCCAAAGGGGTCCAAGGTGGGGAGGAAAGCATGTTTGATATTTGGATTTGCTCTGTTGGTTAAAATTCTTTCTTGTGCCGGGCGGTGATGGTGCACGCCTTTAATCCCAGCACTCAGGAGGCAGAATCAGGCAGATCTCTGTGAGTTTGAGGCCAGCCTGTTCTAGAGAGTGAGATCCAGGACAGGCAACAAACTACATAGAGAAATCCTGTCTCGAAAAAACAAAAAACAAAAATTCTTTCTTGCATTGTTGCCAATAGCAACACATTTTCCCAAGTTAGGATACCAATTCCATAGCTTGAAGGATGCCTGTGAGAGTTAAATAAAATAAATCATGAAAAATAAGGAAGAAAGAAGCTAGTAAATAAGAAAGCACTATTTTTATTTATCTTGACAAATAATCTTACATGAATTGAGGCAATTTTCTCTGGAGACTGACAATGTTTTTTTGTGGTCATTAGTATTCTCGGAATCATAAAATACATTTATTTCACTGAGGCTTGACATATATCCAAGATGCTCAGAAATGATACTGAGTATATTAATCTTATTATTTTGCTGTGCTTGGCCTTTTTTTTTTTTTTTTTTGCTTTGTTGCCTTTCAGGAGCTGTAGTTAACTATAAAGATATGCTATCATAACTTTATTTAAATAGAGTTGCTGATTTTCTCAGAAAGTTGCCTGAAATAAATAGCAACAAATGTGACCTTTTATTTAAAGGAGTGAATATATTCTTCATAAATTTGCAAGAAATAGATATTGCAGGTGTCAATTACCTGAATGTTGACACTTCTGTTTTGATCACAGAAGTCATTACAAACAGGATCCCCATGAACAATTTGAAAAGCAAAAGTCAGACTTAATCTAAAACTGGATGCTGCATGCTTCCTTTTTGGGGCATAAATGGTGAGCTGCCCCATGTAATGGAAACTGTTATGCATCATCTTGACCTCCATCTGTGTGCAGGTTGGTTTCTGTCAACTTGATGTAACCTAGGGAGGGAAGAGGGAACCTCAATTTAGAAACTGCCTCCATCAGATTAGCTTGTGGGCAAGTCTGGGGGAGGCATTTTCTTGATTTATGTTTGATGTAGAAGGACCCAGACTATGGTAAGCAATACCATGCATTGGAAGGTGGTTCTGGATTGTATAAACAAGGTAGAAGAGCAAGCCATGGGAGCAAGACAGTAAGCAGCATCCTTTCATCCTCTCTGCTTCTGTTCCTGCCTCCAGGTTTCTGCTTTGAGTTTCTACCTTCACTCCCCTTCTTGATGGACTATAAGCTGTTAGGTAAATAAACTCTTTCCTTCCAAAGTAGTTTTGAGTCTAATTGTTTATCAAAACAACAGAAGGCCAAGTAGGACAATGTATGTGCTGGCAGATAGTGCTTTCTGGATGAGACAAACCAGAAATGCCAGAGTCCCATTGGAGTAGGACTGGTGTGAAATCACTGTGGTTGAAAATCACAGTCATTGGAAAGGAAGAAGCCAAAGTATCTTTATTTGCAGATGATATTATAGTATACATAAGTGACCCAAAAATTTCTACTGAAAAACTCCTACAGCTGATAATCACTTTCAGCAAGGTAGCAGGATACAAAATTAAATCACAAATCAGTAGCCTTTCTATATATAAATGACAACTGGGAAAGAAGTTAGGGGCTGAGAAAGAAACCAGGGAAACAACACCCTTCACAATAGCCTAAAATAATATAGAATATCTTCAGGTAACTATAACCAAGCAAGTGAAATACTTGTATGATTTTTAAAAAAAACCTTTTAAGACATTGAAGAAAAGAAATTGCAGAAGATAGAAAGATCTCACATGCTCATGGATTGGTAGGATTGATATAGTAAAAATGGCCATGCTATCAAAACCAAATCTACAGATTCAATATATTTCCCATAAAATTCCAACACAATTTTTCACAGATCTTGAAAGGACAATTTTTATCTTTTGTATGGAAACACAAAATATTCAGGATAGCTAAAATAATCCCAAATAATAGAAGAACTATTGGAGATATCACCATCCCCAATCTCAAATTGTCATATAGAGCTATAGTAATAAAAACAGCATGGTATGGACACAAAACCAGACAGTTTATTCAATGGAATCAAATTGAAGACCCAGACATAAATCCACACACCTATGGACACCTGCTTTTTGATAAAGGGACAGAAATACACACTGGAAAAAATAAAGCATCTTCAACAAAAGGTGCAGGTTACACTGGCTACATGCAGAAAAATGCAAATACAAATGGATCCATATTTATCACCCTGCACAAAATTCAACTCTAATGGATTAAAGGCCTCAATATAAAACCAGATATACTGAAACTGATAGAAGTGAAAGGTGTTGTTGAATATTGTTTTAAGTTGTGTTACTTTTGTTTATGATACATTTATTTAACTCTGTGATGCTGTGATACTTTGCCTGTCTAAAATACCTGATGGTCTAATAAAGAACTGGACGACCAATAGCAAGGCAGGAGAAAGGATAGGCAGGGCTGGCAAGCAGAGTATAAATAGAAGGAGAAATCTGGGAGAAGGGAGGAGAAAGAGGAAGTAGCCAGAGAAGGAGGAGCAATCCAGGGCCCAGCCACCCAGATACACAGCAAGCCACAGAGTAAGAGTAAGATTTACAAAAGTAAGAGAATTGGAAAAGCCCAGAGGCAAAAGACACAAGGGCTAATTTAAAGCTGAGAAGAGATTGCAAGAAACAAGCCAAGCTAAGGCCAGGCATTTATAAGTAAGAATAAATATCCATGCATTTATTTGGGAGGTGGGTGATGGGCCCCCAAAAGAGCAAAACCAACAACAACAGAAAGTGGGGAATAGCCTTGAACTCATTGGCACAGGAAAAGACATTCTGGACAGAACACCATTAGCAAGGGCACTGAGATCAACAACTGAGAAATGGGACTTCATAAAATAGAAAAGCTTCTGTAAAGCAAAGAACACTTTGTCATTTAGACAAAAAGGTAGCCTACACAGTAGGAAAAGATTTTTTACCAACTCCACATCCAATAGAGGGCTAATATCCAAAATACGTAAGGAACTCAGAAAGTTAGATATCAAGGAAACAACCCAATTAAAAAATGGGTATAGACCTAAACAGAGAATTCTCAAAAAAGGAAACTCAAATAGCTAAGAATCACTTAAAGAAATGTTCAACATCCTTAGTCATTGAGGAAATGTTAATCAAAACTACTTCCAGGTTTCATTTTATACCAGGCAGAATGTCTAAGATCAATAAAACAAGAGACAGCTCATGTTGGCAAGGATGTGGAATAAGGCGAACACTCCTGCATTGCTGGTGGAACTGAATACTTGTACAGCCACTATGGAAATCAGTGTGGTGATTCCTCAGGAAGATGAGAATCAATCTACCTCAAGATCCAGCTTTACTACCCTTGAGCATATATCCAAAGGATGCCTCATTCTACCACAGAGACACTTGTTCAACAATGTTCACTGCTGCTCTATTCATGGTAGCCAGAAACAGGAAACAACATAGATGTCCATCAACAGATGAATGAATTTATAAAAAAAAAATGTGGTAAATTTACACAATGGAACATTACTCAGCCAGTAAAAAGAATGAAATTATGAAACTAACAGGTAAATGGGTAGAATTTGGAAAAAAAATCATCCCGAGTGAGGTAACTCAGACCCAGAAAGACAAATATGGTATACATTTGCTTACATTCAGATATTAGTTGTTAAATTAATGATAACCAAGCTACAATCCATAGAGCCACAGAGGTTATGTATACAGTAAGGAACTAGGAGGAGACAGATACATCTCCCTAAGAAGGGGAAATAGAATGTGTATTTATGGATGGATGGGGGGAGCTAGAATGAAAGGATCAAGTAGAGAGGGGGAGGTAAGAGGGAGATAAGGTAGGGAATATGAGGAAAGAGCTAAAATTAAGGGCTACTGGAGGGACAGTATGGAAACCTAATCCAGTAGAAGCTTCCTAAATTATCTACATATGTGAAGATGATTTAAAGGAAATTGCCAAATAATGGGGTAGACAAAGTCCCAACTGGACATCTTCTGTCATCACATGAAGCTTTTAGTACCAGGAATGGGTTACATCTAATTGAGTTGCTCATCCAAAGGGGTTCCCATGGGACCACCAAACAACTTAGGCTGTTGCCAAAACTGTAGATTGCCCTCCATAAGACTGTGGATTGCTTTCCACAGACATCCAGGCTCTATTGAGCTGAAGACAAAACCTATACAACTTATTGAACATACAGATGTTGATTTGGTGCCTTCCTAGAGACTATGGGCTAGCATCTTTGGTACAGGAAGGTACTCTGCACACTAACAAAGGAGAAATGTAAACACCAACCCAGCTACAAACGCTCTACAATGGTTTCTTGACTGTAAGATATGTAATGGTGGCACAAAGTTTGTGAGAGTAACCAACCAATATCTGATTTGACTTAAGGTCTACTCCATGAGATGGACCCTTAACCAATACGGCTTGGGTGACCAAGAAGCTCAGACTAGACAGGCCAGAGACTTAGGGTAAAACCAAGTGCTACTGTCCTATTAAAAGAATCTAGCAATAAAATGACTCCAAATAAAATTCTGCTCTATCCTTAGATCAGTGCTTTGCTCAATCATCATTAGAGAAGCTTCTTCTTGCAGCAGATGGAAACCAATACAGAGACCCACAGCTAGATGAGAGAGAGAGAGAGAGAGACTTTGTAACACTGAGCCTTAAGTTGGATGTCTCTATTAAATCCCTCCCCTCAGTGCTCAGGGAACCTGCAAAAGAGAAGATGTAAAGAATGTAAGAGCCAGAGGGGATGGAAGACATCAAGGAGACAAGACCCACACTTGAACTCACAGAGACTGAGTGACTGCACAGTGGCTGCAAGGGTCTGCAACAGATGGGAGTCCTAGAGCTGAAAGGAGAAGTGGACACATGACCCATCGCTAACCCAGAAACTATCTCCAATTGATAGCTACTTGCAAACGAAAATTCAGTTTTCTCTAAGGCAGTCTCACTGGTAATAAACTACTCTTAAGGGTAGTCTGACATGTCCAGCAGTAGATGGCCAACAGAAAACAAACTCAAAGGCATCTTTGGATGTTCCTGGTCTTATAATGTGTCAGGGATTTTTTAAAAAAAATTAATCTGATTTTTTAATTTTTATTTTGTATATGTTTTTTCTCTCTCTTTACCCTTATAGGTCTTTTGGGTAAATACTATGGTTTTCAGTTAGATTTTTAATGGGACTCCTAAGTATATGAATGAGTGGGTCTCTGTCTATATCTGTTTCTTGTGCCTTTGTGTGTGTGGGGGGGGCCTCTTTTCCTTCTGTTTGTTTTGTCCTATTCAGATGTGGTAGTTTTGTTTTATCATATTATATTGTGATATAATGTTCCCTTAGAAACCTATTTGTTTTCTTATGAGAGACAAAAAGGGAGTGGATCCAGATGGGAGAGGAGGTGGAGGGAACTGGGAAGAGTAGGGAGAGGGGAAACCATAATCAGGATATATTATGTGAGAAAAAAATTATTTTTTTGTAAATGGGGGAAAAAAGAAATCATCATCATAAACCCACAATCCCACAATTACTTTTTTTTTCTGTAGTTTGTCAGAGAGTTGAGAAAACAGTTCCCTTTAGATGAAACAAAGATACAAAGAAGGGCTGTTCCTACTGACTTTGTATCTAGGATGTTCTTCTGGTCCATTTGTGTCCCTCAAAGTGAAAAGGATCCACCCACATTCTCTCACTTGCACTTCCTGTTCTCACTTCTTGACAGGTCGTTCCCAGGAACAGCAAAGTACCCCTGATGACTGCAATTTATTGCAGACTCCAATACACCAATTTCCTCCTCACATTTTGAGCTATTGTTCTTTCAGTATCACGTGAACACATTTACCTCCTGCCATTTCACAACAGCCATTTCTCTCAGACGCTATAAAGTTAAGAACTCAGTGTACACAATTAAATGGTCCTTTAAAAGACTTTGCAAAGCTCCACGGACTCATTTAAACAGTGACTCACTATATTATCCGTCTCAGAGGCAAAACCCACTTTCCATTCCCTCATTTATTGCTTTCTTACATAGGGTGCTTGAAGTTTTAAAAGTCTGGAAGTCTGGTAAAGAAAAGCCTAACCTGTCTTTGAATCATGATAGTGTAGTGTTCAAAGGTCATGACGACATCAAAACTTGCAATAGATCTTTGATGGTGAGAAACCTACTTGGTTTTACCAAGTCATTTCTTGCCTAAATCCATACATCAACTGGTCACTCTTACATGGAGACAGTCCTGGTAAGAGACTAAAACAAAAAATTCTCGTCTCATCAGAAATGTGTAGACTTGATCTCACACAGGACCAGAGATGCTAGAACTGACTGACTTCTCTTGGATACTTCTTTCTATTTCTGCCTTTGACATTCTTCTCTCAAACCAAACTGAGAAGGATGGTGAATTGGGGTCTCATTTCTTCTGAAGTCATAAAACATGGCTGAAGACTATTCAGGCCCAAGAATGTGATAAGCATTTATGGCATTTTTGGAAAACACAGAAAGCCCGAGCACAAAGGAGATTTGAAGTAGTTTCTGTTATTCTGAGTCTTTTGTAACTCTAGTCCGATGGAGAGGGGTGAGATCAATCTACCTGACAAGTGAATTGCCTCTGAAAGGACCACTCTGTAGTGTCCAAATTCTAGTGTGATCTTTGCCTGTCTTGTTCAAATGCTTTGCTTTCCAGGCAATTCTCACCCCATCCTTCACCCTTGCCTCATAGTTCCAGCAAAGCTAGTTTGTGAGATCATGATAAGGTGGGTCTATGTGGCTGTCAGCCTGCAGCAATCCAGTCCTGGGTTGAACCAAAGGAAGAAAGAGGTGGTACACAGTCTTGAAGTCATTCAGCCAGGCTGTTACTTCAGACCACACCTAAGGTTAAAATCTCCTGGGCAGAGTTCAGATAAATTTCTTTACTTCCTTAATTACATTTATACACTGTGATAACATTAGCAGAAATTATTCAAGCAACAGTTAGGGTTATACTTATCAATCGATGAAATCTGGATCTGGTGACAAACTTTTTTTTCCTTCCCTCCCCCTTTAATCTTTCCTTTCCTTTTCTTCTTTCCTTCCTAATTGCTGTATCACTTACATGGTGGCAGGCTCTTTTCTAGACCTTACCGAAAGTCCTTAGGTTATTGGGGCCCTACCTTCCTGGAGATTGTGGAATCTTGCTCTCTGTTCTTGCCTCGCTGTCATCTGGCACCCAGAACAGAAGCTTAGTGTATAGGATCCATCTAATTATGAACTGGAACACTCAGAACTGTTGGCTGATAACTCACTCTTTTCTCTTTCAGATAAATTATCTCAGTATTTGAGTATAGTGATAAAACACAACCATGCTGATCACCAGTCTACTTGGGGCATCCAGTGTCCCGAGTTCTTTCCAATGTCTCTCACTCCTTTTGCCTTTCTTTGCTGCATGGACTAGCTTACCTCTCAGGACAAACTCATTCTTTACATTTTTCCCATTACTCCAGTAACCTCAAGAACTATATACTCCAAATCAAGTCACCAACTTATCTGGAAAAAGTTCCTGTCAGTTTGATGAGAAATTGAAACACAAAGTTTTCAGGTCACAAAGGAATAATGAATTGTTTCACAAGATCTTGGGTAAGTTGGCATCTGACATGTCTCTTCACTTGTATAATGAAAACCCATTGATCTAAATAAAGATGCCCCCTTTGGTGCTGGCGTGTAGCTCATGGGTGGAGCACATTTTGAATGTGAAAGAAAGAAATTAAAGAAAGGACAGAAAGAGCCCAGGACATCTAATTATATCCAGCACAGGAATATGGGCTTATTGAATCCTGCCAACTGAAAAACATGGGACGTTTTTATTTTAAGAGGCTTTTCTACCATAAATTTCTAGTCTATCAACAGAAATGCAAATTATTACAATGTTTTATCTTGTATTTGGACTTTCCACGTGGAGTGTAATTATTTCTATTTTTGTGAGCAGGAGAAACAATAGTCATTTTAAAGCTGCTATCTTAGAAGCCTAGGGAAGAGTAAGTTTGTAAAATAAAGAGACAATTATACATCATTAACAGAAAGGAAAATGAGCTCCCACAAAGACACATTTGATATACTCAGAGATGTATTTCAATGGGATATAATTTCCTTTCCTGATGACAGCATGTCCATCATCATGATGTTAAATGATAAGGCTCTAGTGTAAGAATTGACTTCTGTTCCTCATCTGAACTCTTCTTCATCTGGCACACACAAGGAGCCACTACTATAAAGAAGGCCTTGTACATATATCACTTATCCTAATTTCATATGTTTACCCAGCCATTTTCCAATTTCTTTTCTGGAGAAGTTATTTTATTTCTGTTTGTGCATGATCTGTTTTGTGTTCTGTTTTTGACAAGCATTTAAGTTATCAGATCAAGCCAATCTCACTCCAGTGATCCAAACAAACTCACCTCATTGAAATCTACTGTTTGTGTCTTCACAATAGTGCCTAGCTCTTCCGTCTCCATCAGCTTTATCTCAAGCCCATAGGGTTATGGGGTCCCAAGTGCCTCCTTCCTCAGATGCATTTTGATATCAGATGCAAAGAGTTGGCACCTGGCCAGGTCCTCGGGTGTGAAAGCCCACTTGGATGCTGCATGAAGTTGGAGTCAATGTGATGACATTTTATCCTTAATTAAATGATGCTAAATAACAGACATGGTGGGCTTTATCCCCAGTTCCAGGCAAATGGAACCATTAAGACAGCTCATATCTTCCTTGCCTTTTATACCAGAAGATCTTTTGTGGATCACTAGCCTCAGTGATCCTTTTACTTGACAGTAAGAATGGGGCTCTACAGAACTTTTGCCCCAATGAGAATTGTCCTCCTGCATGAAATAAAATCTCACATGGGGCATCCAGTCTCATCTCTAATGACAATAGATCCTCCCAGAAGTACAGACTTTATCTTCTATGATTGAGAAAGTCTTTGTGAGGGAACATGCTGGGAACAGACAGGACACTGGATCCCGACAGCCCTGGTTCATGTATACAGAGTCAACCAGCATCCAGCAGCTCTAGGTCCTCAGTCAATCATGTAATGTTTTATATGTGTCTCTGTTTGTATAAAGAATGTATAGTACCATTTAGGCAAACTAAAAGAATTATCTTGTACTTCTGCACATTTTTTTTTCATTCTTATTTCAAGGTATTTTTCTTACCTCGGGCAATATAATGTCTTTCAGCTTGCATAGACGTTATTGCCATCAAGAGGATTCTGTACCTGTGGCATTGTTTTCCAGACCTTTGCTCTTAGGCTGTGAAGATCAGTTGTCATTGTTTCAGGTCATGGCTTCAGTGCTGTCATTACAATCCCACGGCTTCCGGCATTTACCTTTACTCATCAGTGATCTGCCCTCTAACTTGCTCCCTCACTTTGTGGAGCTAGCTGGTCTCCCTCTAGCATACTTTTTCATGCCATTAACTACACTTATGATTGGTAACTTTTACACCAGAATGTAAACAGATTAAGACTACTGTGCACAGGGCCGGGCAGCGGTGGCACACACCTTTAATCCTAGCACTTGGGAGGCAGAGCCAGGCAGATCTCTGTGAGTTCAAGGCCAGCCTGGTCTACAGAGCAAGATCCAGGACAGGCATCAAAACTACATGGATAAACCCTGTCTTGAAAAACAAAACAAAACAAAACAATAAAACCTACTGTGCACAATGTAGAGGGTTTGTGATATAGATACTTAGTATTAACACAGATATCGTTGACTAAATGAAGTGCATGTTTCCTTAAAAGCTCCTATGAGTTTATTTTTTCACACTTCCGAGTTTAACCTGTGCTTAATTTTATTTTCTTCAGCAACTCTCTTTAAAATCTAAAGAAATATTTTTCTATGTTATGTAAGAATTTTTCCTTTTTTTGAAAATAGATTGTTCCCTATAAAATATATCCTAATCACACTTTTCCTCTCCCTCTACTCCTCCTGGTTCCTCTCCACATCCCTTCCCATATGAATCCACTCTATTTTTGTCTCTCATTAGAAAAGCAGGTTCTAAGAGATAACAACAGCAACAACAACAACAACAAGACACCACAACAAAATAAAACACAAGTTAGAACAGAAACCACCACATTGAAGTTGGACAAGGCAAACCAACAAAAGGAAAAGAGCCCGAGAGAAGGCACAAGAATCAGAGACCCACTCATTCACACACCCAGGAGTCCCACACAAATGCTAAACTTAAAGGTGTAATATATACACAGAGAACCTGGTGCAGCCTCACACAGGCCCTGTACTTGTTGCTCCCATCTCTGTGAGTTCACATGACCCTGAGTTGATTTAGAGGGACTTGGAGAGACAGCTAGAATTGAAGGACCTTTGAAAAGTGGTATGGAAACCTAGCGCAGTAGAAACTTCCTAAAATATATGAAGGTGATCCTAATGAGGTCTCCAAATATTGGGGGAGATGGAGTCCTAACTGGCAATCCCTTGTCATAAAATGAAGCTTCTAGGACCAGGACTGGGTAACATCAAATTGAGTTGTTTGCCAAAGGGGTCCCATGGAAATCCCCAAACAACCTAGGCTGTCGCCAAGACAGTAGGTCTCTCTCCACACACTGACAACAAGGCCCCATTGCTGAAGACAGCACCCACACAAGACAGACGCAGAAAGACAAGTATTGCATGTTTTTTCTTATACATGGAAAAAGGGGGAGGTGAAGAAAAGACGACCAGAAATTTATACAGTTAGTATGTGTATTAGTTACTTTTCTCATTGCTGGGATCAAATACCTGACAAAAGCTGTGTAGGGCCGGGCGGTGGTGGCGCACGCCTTTAATCCCAGTACTCGGGAGACAGAGGCGGGCGGATCTCTGTGAGTTCGAGGCCAGCCTGGGCTACCAAGTGAGTTCCAGGAAAGGCACAAAGCTACACAGAGAAACCCTATCTCAAAAAACCAAAAAAAAAAAAAAAA
>CABHPQ010160335.1:0-18840 GCA_902168405.1 Peromyscus aztecus | reverse complement strand
CTTTCTTTCTTTCTTTCTTTCTTTCTTTCTTTCTTTCTTTCTTTCTTCTTCTTTTTTTTTTACCAGATCTTATCACTGTTTCTTCTCTCTCCTCTCCTCCCAATCTCCCTCACCCCAGCCTCCTCTCCCTTTACCTTCTCTTCAGAAAACTGCAGGCCTCCCATATATATCCACCAGCCACGGCATATCAAGTTACAGCAAGACTAGGCACCACCTCTTCTATTAAGGTTGGATGAGGCAATCCAGCAGGAGGAAAGGGTCCCAACAGCTGCAACAGAGTCAGAGAGAGCCCCTGCTCTCTCGGCCAGGATTTCCACATGAGGACCAAGCCACACAACTGCAACCCATGTGCAGAGGGCCCAGGTCAGTCCCATGCAAGTTCTCTGGTTCTGTGAGCCCCCATGAGCCCAGGCGAGTTGACTGTGTGTTTTTTCCTGTTGTGTTCTTGGCCTCTCTAGCTCACATAATCTTTCCTCCCCATCTTTCATAGGATTTCCTGAGGTCCACCTAATGTTTGGCTGTGGGTCCCTGCATCTGTTTCCATCAGTTGCTGGGTGAAGGCTCTCTGCTGACAATTGAGCTAGGCAACAATCTTTGAGTATAGCAGAATATCATTAGGAATCATTTTATTGTCTCTTTTTTTCTATTTTGCCAATCATGTTTGGTTCTACCCTAGGTTTCTGGGCTGTTCAACCTCTGGGTCTTGGCCCTCGAGAGGTGGGCTCCCTCTCATAGTATGGGTCTCAAGCTAGACCAGGCATTGCTTGGCCACTCGCATAATTTCTGTGCCACATTTGTCCCAGCATATCTTGTAGGCAGGGCAAATTGTAGGTCAGAGGTTATGTGGCTGGGTTGGGGTCCCAATCCCTCCACTGGAAGTCTTTCTTGGTTACAGCATTCATAGCAGCTTTATTCACAATAGCCAGAAACTGGAAACAATCTAGATGTCCATTAAACAGTTTTCATTTGAAGAATGTTTCTCCCTGTCTTTTCATATGCAAAGCAAGAAACCACCTTAAAACAGAAAGGAAATCAACTTGACTCATTGTTATTTGAGAGCATTTTTTAATTTGATATTTTAATTTAAAGATTCCTCTGTTGGTCCTATGATCCAAAGCTTCTGTTTCCAGGGCCTGGTGCTGCTTTGGGTTCTTGAAAGGATACCTGTGGTCCTCAGTAGGGGGTTTAAACAGACACAGCCATGAACTGGGCTGTCTTCTTGTGTTCTAACAGCATGTTTCCGTGGGCTTTGCTGAAAAGTGTGATGCACATGTATTCAGGTCACTTCACTGGCATAAATGTGATTGGATAGATAATAGCAAATCTGTGTTGGCATTTCTCACTTCGCTTTTCCTGTACTAGACTTGCTGAAGATTCCTTCATGAATGGCATATTCTGTCATCCCACAGAAGGCACCTATATGCTACTTCCTGAAGCAAAACCTCCTTTTTCTAGAGAGACAAGGAGGGTTCTTCTCTATTATAGAAACTCGTTTATTCCCAATACCTTTCCTTAGTCTATTTATTCCCTCACTCATCCCAAAACCTTATCTATTTTTTAGAGCAATTTAAACAGTTTAATTGCTACGAAACTATCTCCCTGCAGTTCAACATTGACTACCATCTTCTGAATTCCAATTCTTCTGTAGAATAGATTTCCAAACTATAACAAACACTGATGATTTTTGACCAACCTTTTCTTAATCATCTAAGGACAATCATGTCTCTTTTAGCATGGGCTAGTATGTGTTGGAAGAGAGTCTCTGCAGGGTCTCTGGGAAGGTTGTTGTTGGGTTCAGCTGCCAGGTGTTGAATTGGCCAGTTAGGACAACAAGGCTAGTTGAAAGGAACAATCAAGCCTTTATTGATTTACTCTGTCAGAGCATCCAAGAGGCAGAAAGTACAGCTGGCTTCCCATTACACTTCGCTCCATGGAAGAGCATTGCAAAGGTCAGCAGATAAAGTGTGTATGGGCAAGGGTTTGTTTTTTTTTTTTTCAAGATGGGAAAGGGTTTTTGTTGTTGTTGTTTAGCATTTATTGTTTATTTTAAAATGAAGAGTCCTGAGCAAAAGGCTCCTGACTTTAAAGAAAATTTTTTTAATTCATTTTACATACCAATCACAGATCCCCCTCTAATCCCTCTCCCCCACCCCTGCTTTCCCCTCTGACTCACCCCTCTCCCCTCCTCCAAAAGGGTAACATGAGGGGACAGCAAAGCCTGATACATTCAGTTGAGATAGGACCAAGGTGTCTGACCATAGGTAATGGGTTCCAGAAAGCCAGCTCATGCACCTGGGAGAGATCCTGATTCCACTGCCTGGGGCCCCTCGAACAGACCCAGCTACACAACTGTCTCCCAGTATGCAGAGGGTCTAGTCCTGTCCCATGCAGGTTCCACAGCTGTCAGTCTAAAGTTCACGAGTTCCTATGGGGCTCGTGACTTTAAATGGATCCAGATATTGGAGAAGAGGGAGAATGGGAACAGCTGAGAGAAGAAAAGAATCAGGCCAAGGTGGAGAAAAATATGTTAGCCAAGGCCTTTGATAAGGAGAGGTGCCTACAAAATGTAGCAGCCAAAGCTCCTGATTGGTGTGTGTGTGTGGGGGGGGGGGGGGGGGGGGGGGGTGGGGGTGGGATTTGAATGTATATGCCTGGATGAGAAATGCAGAGATACACATGAGTATGGCTGGTTTGACAGCATGGGACGGTGTGCCTCAGTCCTTGACTACAAGTCACTCAGGAATTTGGAATGCATTGTATATGTATCATTTCTGAGACAGGGATGAAAGCTTACCCCATGGATCCTTGCAGTTGCTGATGGTTGTGTTTGAATGATCTCGGGTAGAATGCTGGCTTAGGGCTGGACTGCTCAGCAGGTGTCACCTTGTCATCTACTTCTGTTAGGCTGGAATGCATCCCGATGGTTGGAATTTTGGCATCCAACCTGGGCCAAGGCCTAATGTCACAGGCATTGCGTGACTCTGGAGCTAACTTTATCTGAACCATCAATGACATGTCTCTGGACTTCCCCTTGTGTGAGAAGAAAGTCCTAATATTAAAAAAAAAAAAATTATGGGTGGCTGTGGGTTTTGACTGGGCATCAACATAGGGCCCAAGACACCAAACAACAGAGGTAAATGATGGGAACAGATCTGAGGGTGGTCATAGAAGACCCTGGAGCTGGTTAACTATAAACAGTAACCAGTTAAGTTGGAATCAACTAACAAACAAGTAGGCTGTGGCTAATTTTGTAGTGTGTCTGTTTTTTTTTCCCTATAAATGCTGCTCAGTTTTATTGTGGTTGGCGTTCTCATGACTTATTTTGGGTGTTTTGTGAATTGTTTTATTTTCCTTTTCTCACATAGACCAGTGTTTAACTGGTATAAGGAATTATCCTTTCAGTATATTTAAGCCATTAGATGCATGTTTTTCTTGTAGTCTTGAAACGATCCTTATTGATACAACATTTATCCATGTACTGGTTTCCCATATGATATAGCCGGTATGATCTAAACTAGTGCACCTGGGGCTGGGGAGATGGCTCAGAAGTTAAGGGTACTTGTTACTCTTAGAAAGGACCCAGATTCAGTTTCAAATGCCCACATCGTGGCTCACAACTGTTTGTAACTCCAATTCCTAGGGATCTGACACTTTTCTGACTTCCAGGGCACCAGGCATACATATGGTGTACATACATACATGCAGGCAAAACAATTTTACACATAAAATAGTCTAAATAAAAATTTTAATGTGCTTAATTGTACCCCCAAACACCAAATTTAGCCACCTTCCTTCACCACTCTCTCCTCTAATCTTAGTACATTTATAGTACATGCTTATCATCATGTTTTGAAGATACCAGGTTTTTTTTTTTTCCATAGTTAAGGCAAAGGAGATGTAACTATGGAAACCATGGGATCTTTAATTTTTACCATACCAGAAGAGTGACACTGAGCAAAGTCCTTGTTTTTAAAACCAATGATCAAGTCCATTGGAATTAAAAATCCCAGTGTGGGTTCTAGTGCTAGTCTCTGGTGAACTGCAGCACAGGCAGAGGTTGTTTGCTACTGCAACACTCAGCACTGCTTTCCTCTGTGTGCTTAGAAATGTGTGCAGGAGTATGCGCACCCTGGAATGGGCGGGGAGATTTCAGCACAACCTCGGATGTTGGTCCTCCCCTTCCACCTTGTTTGAGACAGGGTGTATAAGCAGTTCACCACTGTGTATGCTAGGTTAGCCTGTGAGCTTCTGGGGACGCTCTTGTCTCTGTCTCCCAGCTCCCCTAGGACCCCTGAGATTACAGATGCATACTGCTGCCTCTCTCTCCCAGCTCCCCTAGGAGCTCTGAGATTACAGATGCATACTGCTGTATCTGGCTTTATGCGGGTTCTAGAGACTGGACTTCAAGTTCTCATGCTTGTTAAGCAAAGCACTTTACCCACTGCACTGCCTAGTTTTATGTCAACTTGACACAAGCTAAAGTCATTCAAGAGGAGGGAACCTCAGTTAAGAAGATGCCTCCATAGGTAGGGCTGTAGGCAAGCCTGTAAGGCATTTTCTTAATTAGTGATTGATGGGGGAGGGACCAGCCCACTGTGGGTGTTGCCATCCATGGGCTGGTGGTCCTGGGTTCTATAGGAAAGCCGACTTAGCAACCATGATGAGCAAGCCAGTAACTAGCACTCCTCCATGGCCTCTGTCTTAGCTCCTACTGCCAGGTTCCTGCCCTGTTCTTATCTTGACTACCTTCGATGATAAACGGTGCTGTGGAAATATAGATCAAATAGGCCATTTCTCCCCGAGCTTGCTTTGGTCATGGTGTTCCATCACAGCAATAGAAAACCTAACTAGGACACCCACTGAGCCCCGCTCCCCCTGCAGACTTTTACTGTGTATCTAGATGACATGGTTGAGCCAAATTCATGTTTCTCTGGTATAGAGAACAGAAAAGCATTTGCTCAGATGCTGATGATACAATTTTATGTTTTCCACCTTTAGACTATCCTCCACAAACAGCAGTCCTGTGATATAATTTACTTCTTTAAAAATAGTTTTATTATTCTAGGGGTATAGGTGTTTTGCCTACAGGTATGTTGGTGTACCACATGTGTGTAGTATCCACAGAGGCCAGAAGAGGGTGTTTGATCTCCTACAATTGGAGTTAACCAATGATTTTAAGTCATCATGTAGGTGCTGGGACTCAAACCCAGGTTCAAGAGCAGTAAGTACTCTTAACTGCTGGGCCAGTTACTTCTTTTAATAAATTTGAGTAATTATTTCTAATAGCAATCCACTGGCATTTAATTGGTTAAGATGGAGAAATCCTACTTATATATTTCCCATGGGTTATATTTTTCTACAAGCTTGGAAGATTTGTTGGTAGAAAACTGCTTGAGATTCTGTCTTGTGTGGGCAGTGTATTGAGCTTTTTAATATATGTGTGCACATTTTCAGGTTATAATTATTGTAGACATATTTTATATCACAAAAATAATTCTGACAAGGATGACAGTAAGAGCTGAAATCCTAAGTGTTTTCTATGCAAGACAATGAGCTAGCTCATTATACACATGATCTTTAATTCTCACCACAGGTTAATAAAGGAAGCAGACTTTTTATAAAAAGGTTATTATGCCTTATATTTTTTCTAGACAATTTTCTTTCTTTTTTCTCTTTCTTTTGCCTTAATTTTTTTGAAATGAGGTAGAGGAGTCTTTGTGTGTATATGGATATAAATAAAAATATAAACATTATCAACAGACACTAGAGGCACACCAACCATTTTATATGGATTTTTAGACCTGAACATTGCTTTGGAAAGAATTTGCCTTTTCACCCTTGACAGATGAAGAAGGAAGCCTAGAGAGAGGAACACCTTGCCAAGCTGCTTTGTGGCAGAGATGACAGGAGCTTATGGTTTCAATTTTACACTGAACACTTTCTTCCCCTCATGGTCTCAGACTCCTCCTTTGACACTCTTCAAGAACTTAACTGCTCCATTCTCTTCCAGTCTCTTTAAGCCTTGAAGCTGCTGCTGCTTGCAGGGGACAGATCTCGTGCAAGGAGCAAAGCTCAGGACAGACTGGTTTTCAAACCTCCTGCCTGTGTGATATGCTGTTACTCGAGCCTCAAATGCCCATCTTGCAGTAATTTTTAAGTGTGCAAGCTAGACCCACCTCCTCCATGAAGTCTTGTGTGACCTTTTCTCTTTTTACAGGTGTCTCTCTTTCCTTAGCGTTGACCCATTCTCAGAAACTGCTTCTGCCCCAGCAGCGGGTGTCACATTGAATTGTAATTCTTTTCCTATATGTTGAGTAGACATCACAAATATTAACAGAATTCTGGCTTCACACTTTGTACCAATAAACTTGTTACTGTCTGTTCTTCTCAAGCCTGACCTTGATGCTTCATCTAAAAATATGGAAGTTATCATGATTTTCCTTATCTTCACCTTGTTTGCTGTGGTGGTTGATTGAGAATGACACCCATGGGCTCATATATTTTAATGCTTGGTCTCCAGTTGGTGGAACTGTTTAGGAAGGATTAGGAGGCATGGCTTCATTCACCGCTCCCAGTTATCTCTCTCTGCCTTGTTTTTGTGTCTCAAGATGTGAGCTTTAAGCTACTGTTCCAGCGCCATGCCTGCCTGCCTGCTGCCATGCTCCCTGTCATGATAGTCATGGACTCTAATCCTCTGAAACTGTGAACCCCAAATAAATTTATTTTTCTCTAAGTTTTCTTGGTCATGGCATCTTATCACACCAACAGAAAAGTAACTGAGATCTTATCAATGGTAGTTCTGCTTTTCAGCTGAAACAGAACGTTGGGTTTTCATCTTTCCCACCTTAACTAGCGTGAATGTCCCCCCCCTTGTTTCTTTGAACCCACTCTTAAACTGTAGCTGGAGTTTCCGCCACCCCAATTTTATCAGATTCTATCACCTCCAGCTTGAAATCCTGTTTGTTTTTTCTCTCAGTGAGATAAAATCCAAACAAGTGGCGGCAAAGACCTATGCAGAGCATGACTTACCTTTATTTTATACCAGGATCTTATGTTCACTAGGCTTTGCATCTTGACTTCTGTTTCTTGAACATACTGGGTCTGTTTCTTTCTCCAGACCATGTTAAAGTGTGGCTTGCTGAGCGAGTATGGTGGGAAGGAGGAGTGTTTACCTTTTATCAACCCTCCCCATGTCTTCATCAGTGTCCTCTGCAAGAGCAACTTAAAAACAAGTTTCATCCCGTTTCTTTCGGGCAAGTTTGATGCCAGGATGCTCAAACTCAATGCCTTTCAAGCTGAGCTTATAATATTATTTCATCAGATAGATGTTTCTTTATTGCAGCACTTTCCCCGCTCTTAAATATCACCTTGCTTTATTGTGTCAGCAGCAACCAGTAAATTTTCTTGTTTGTTTCCTACTGTTTGACCTACTAACATGTACCCTCTGTGATCAAAGGAGCCAGTTCCCCTATCATGCATCCAAATGCCAGGCACGTGGTAGACCTTTAACATATGGAACATAGTAGAAACTGGCTTAAAAAATCATTACATCTTATAGAAGTAAATTTGTCCTCTGCTATTTGGTATTGACGTGGCTTTGTGAAAATTCCTTAACCTGTTTGAACCTCATTTGTAATGCCCATTTCTCTGAGATGTTGTCAAAATGAAAGGTCAATGGACACAATATGATTCTAAGAGATTCATTATTATTATTATTATTATTATTATTATTATTATTAATCAGTGGTCACTTTTCTGTTGAATGGGCCAACAGAGTTTATTAGTGGCTCATTCCTCAACAATGTTCAAGCTACTCTTCATTGGATTCCACAGCATCAAGATGCCCCGTACAGTAGGGTAAATTCTCAAGAGGTGCTAAGGCTGTTATGATAATAGCTCGTGCCTCTGTGTAGTTTATCGTAACGCAAGTGTGCTCGGTGACATGAAGCTGCCTACAGACACATTGCTGTGCTGTTGCCAACACAGGCTTCTCATTTCCCCTGTGTTCCCTGGTGTTTCCATTAGCTGTGTAATATAGTTTTCGCCAGCTAAGTGATTAGCATCCAACTGTTCCTGTGTTAATGCTTGTGTTCAGTTCATTAAAAAAATTCCCTGTAAGAATTCCAGCTTCATTTAAAAACCCTTCATAGCTCAGAGAAGACTTCCTGTACATATATAAAAAAAAGATGGTCATTTGGCACAGAGATTTTTTTATTTTTTGAAGATGGGACCAAGAATGTTTACAGTTACAATTTTTCCCCAGGGGGTAGTTATATTGGAGAGCAAGTCACTGGTGATGTTAAACACAATAGCTACTGAAGCTACAGTTCAACCACATCCAAGGATAAGGGAGAAGAAAATTGATTTTACAGATGCTCGGATGAAGGTGGCCCCCTTTACATTAGGCAGAAAAAGGCAGTTTAAGATGATCTCAGGGGAAGGAAGGGTGGTTTTAAAATAGGCCGAAGTAGACACCTGTTGGGAAGACTGCGCATGTGGAAGGTAGGATTGCTGATCTAAAAGTCTAGTGGACTGGAGAAAGCATGGGGCGGCAATGTCCACCTAGGTGAGGCAGAACATTTGTTTTTCGTCCCTTTCCCCCACATTAGTTCTTTCGTACAGAACCACTTACCTTTCCCTAGCTTGTGCATTTTGATTTCTCTTATCAATTCCATCATTTCATATTTTATGCCGCCTCTCACTGACCTCCTCAGTCATCTCTTAGTTATGGTTCTATTTAGTAGCATTAAATATATAAAGCATGGTCTCATTCAGATACCATATTCGCATATTTGTCGGTCATTCTCTGAGATTGTTAGTACTGATCTCAAGACAAATGTACAGTACCATGTAAACACTATCATAGCATCATATGTGGAGTCTTTTTGCTGCCCTAAAAATGACCTCTGTACATCAGCATTTCAGTCCCATCCAGAAAACTGTCATATTTGTATGTTTTTATCTTTCCAGAAAACTTCTAGGATAGAATTCCGGGCAATAGACTTTCAACAAAACACCCATTTAGAGAGGTTCCAGTGAAACCTGGTCAGTGACAGTGTGAGACAATGCAGCCCAGTGTTTAAGAACACAGGTTTGGAGAGCACTGCTCAACGTGGCACATTGACTCATTTCATTGGGTCATTTAAAGTCTGATAATTTGTTTAGTTTCTAGAAGCCCTATTTTCTTCATCTGTAGAATGAGGATAATAAGAACAATTATATTGTGATGTATCAAAGTTGGGGCCTCAATTGTTGCATTCTGGTAGGAATATTGCTAACAGGAAAGTGGTTAAGTTTATGCGGATGGAGGGAGGTATTCTTTGGGAAATTTTTATATCTTACTCTCCATTTTGCTGTGACCCTAAAACTTCTTTTAAAATATCATTTAAAAGCATCTTGGTGGGTTAGCATCAGTATCACAAAAATAGAACAGTGTTGAGCCAGCACAAAGAATAGTGTGCTTGGGTGGAATCAGGAGGCACGATGTGAAAGACACAAAGAATAAATAAAAAGGAAGTTTAAAAGAAGAGATATACATACACATTTCAAAAAAAAATAGTGTGGCTTGGAGCAGACAGATTCTCCCTCTCTTGGCAGCCATTCATTGCTTACAGCACATCATCTAGGAGTGGTGCCTTATGAGACTTCCCCATCCACACTGATGTGCCAACTGGTGTTGTGGTTGTATAGGCAGGTATTGTTTAGGTGACCACATTGCTGAGATTTCCTCTATGCAGATTCTCCCCTGTCAAATTTAGAAGACGCTAGCTGATAGCATGTGTCTTGGCCCCATAGGTTATCCCAAGTGGTCAGACCCAAAACACATACACATATGAGCAACATATCTCAACAGGTTGTACTTATATATACATATGTATGTATGTATATATATATATATATATATGTGTGTGTGTGTGTGTGTGTGTGTGTGTGTGTGTGTGTGTGTATAATGTAACAGAAAGAATTAAAGAAGGGGTCTTGAATTTGAGAGGGAGTTGGTAGGCATAGGAGAAGTTGGTGTGGGCGTAGGGATAGGTGGAAATTATGTAAATACTTTATTACATCAGAAATTCTAAATAATTGCAGGATACATGGCCAAATAATTGTTAAAATTGTGAATATTATAATATAATATTATGTTATTACACATAATTGTATATTTATATAATCATGCATATATTTATAATTACATATAATTGCCATATAATATGCTATATAATACATAACTATAACATAATAATGTATTTATTTATAGTATATAATATCTATAATACATAATACATGTATAGTATACTATATATGTATATACAATATATATTATGAAAGTCAAAGGAAGTTTAAGATAAACTATTGAGGAAATCAAATTAAAAATTAGAAGAAATTTCAATTATTGACACACACTTAAACATAATCACCATTGTTCATGTATTCTATACTCCCAGTGGTTGGTGAGTATAGGTTCAAGATTTTCTAAATCTGTTGAACTAGGGGCAACTTGGATTTTTATTTAAGAGAAACGCTTTAACTAATTGTGTTGCCTTCTATTTCAAGTCAGTAGTTCTACTCATTAGTTCATTAAGCACATAGTAAGCATCTGTAATGTGCCACACACTTAAAATTATATTCCAGTAAACAATACATAGTGCCTGGCCTTAGGAAGCTCATAGTCTTTCAAAAAAAATTAAAAAAATCAGATGTTTGAACAAGAATTCGAATGTCTGAACAAGAAAAATGAATGTTTGCGTACAGTGCAAGGCTGAGAATGAACAAAGGTTTACTTGGGCACTTTCTGACAGGTGTATGCCTTGTGTTGTACTATAATTGCTCATGTTTTAATATAACCTAATTCTCCTGTCAGTTTAGGTTAGTGACTCACTCTCCCACTGTATAGTTCTAATACGATGAGTTCTGCTGAAAGGTGCTAGGAACTTGCAGGGTGATTTTCAGTTACTACCTGAGTGTTTAGTATATCTAATTTTTTACCAGAACTAGGTAAAAAATCACACTGATTTAACAAAGAGAGATAAGAAAAGTGTAGCTTTCTACATCTTTGCAACGTTGCAAACCTCATTTTTCATTATGGGAATACAAAATTTCCTTCCTTTCTTTGCAAAAAAAAAGTTTGTTCAGTGCTTCCATTGTGATTTTGCACTTTTTAAATGTAGAACTTCATATGTGCATATGATATGTTTTTGTGAAGTCTGTTCCCCCATTCTCTCTCCTTTCTTTCCGTCTCCTTCAACTCCTCCCCTATCCTCCCCTGACACTTTCCCTTCCCAACTTCTTGTACTCTTTTTTTAAACACACCAGGTCTACTTAGAGGTATGTGCATGGATATACGACCACCCACTGAAGCATGGGTAGTCTTTCGAAGGCCATATCCCCAAAGAAAACTGACTCTACCTCTCCCAGCAACCATTGCTTACCCATATCCTCTCTGCTAGGGATGGGATTTCCATATCCAAGCAATAATGATTCACAGCAGACATCCACCACTCTCATCTCTTACAGTCTTTCTGCCCCCTCTCCTATGATAAATGCAGAGCCTTGTTGGGGGGCGGGGACTGTGAGATGGATTTCCCATTTAGAGCTGAATAGTTCATAGTCCTTAATTCACTTTACTTTGACCAATTGTGTATTAATTTCATTTCTGCATTAATTTCAATCTACTTCAAGAAAATTTTCTTGTGAAGGTTGAGAGATGCACAAATATATGGGCATGAAGATAAGAACTTAGGGGGAAGTTTAGTACCATGTCCATTTAGCAGAATTAGGTTCTCTCATATGGCCTGTGATCTATCCAGTCACAAAGTTTTTGGCCCAGTTCACGTTACCAGACATGAGTTCCATTTTGTGGCATAGGCTTTAAATCCAATCAGAAAGTTATTGATTATTTCCGTAAGTTTTGGGCCACTATTACACCAGTGGGTACATCTTGGCAGGTCAGTTATTAATGTAGTTCACAGGATTCACATCTGGGTAAGTTTATTGAATACTTTTCTTTCCCAGTAGTATAAATAGAATTTTTTGGTACTATGAGAGCTAGGCAGTACCCAGAACATGATGTTAAGACCTTGTTGATGAGAACACCACATACCTGAGTCATTGAATGTGCAGCAATAAAGCTGGTACTGACTTTGAATTTATATCATAAACATAGGTTGCCTTTTGTGGTTCATGTACAAGGAACAATTTGTGTAAAATAAGTATTACCTATGTACACTTAATAAGTAGGTCTCAACCATAAGTGGCATTTTTATTTTCAGCACAAAAGAACTGCAATCAACTAAGAAACAGTAGATCTGTTAGAAGGCATTTCACCTTCTAGCTGTGTCTATATGCTTATTGAGTACAATTATAGACTGGATTCCCTATGTTATATAAATTATTATTTTTTCTGAGCAACATATATTTGAATTTGTATAGATTTAAAAAGCATATAGTAAGAAGCTCCTGTGTTGGTCTTCTTTGTTCCTCATTTTATAGTTCTTTTACAGTTCAACCCTTCTCCATTACTATAATAACCTATTTGAGTGGAGCCATATTCTATTGGGAAAAAAAGTTGTGTCACTGATTATCTGAACACTGGATTGGAGGTGCTGGTGCTTAAGATCCTCAGTACCAGACATTAAGCCCAGAATCTGTCACATGCTTCAAGTGCTTCACCGTCAAGGTATACCTCCAGCTCCTGCTTAAAATTTTACTGTAGGGTTTTACTACATTCATATCCCAGTCCACTCTTGAAGTCCTGAACTTCCTATGTAGCACAGGCCACCCTCTAATTTGTGACCCTCCTGTTACCACCTAAGTACTGGAATTTCAGGCACGTACTACTAAGCTTAGCTCTGGTTATATTTTTGGGAGATTTTGATACTTTGTGACACATCATATCTGTTCAATATCCTGAGCCTTCAGCTCAATCTAGATCACCCTAACATCTTTGTACTATTGTTATAAACTCTGCACACTTCCTTTTTTGTTTATTAAAAATTTCCATGCAATGTATTTTGATCACATTGTTTTTTCCCTTCTAACTCCCTTCAAATCCTCCCAATCTCTCTACTCACACCCCACTTCAGAGTCTCTCTCTAAAAACCAAAACATGTGTATAAAACAACAATTAAGACAAATGAAAATCAATTAAGCCAAACCCAATCAAAAATAAAACAAAAAGACCACACAAAATCTGAAGTCTGTTTTGTGTTGACTAACTACTTACTCCTGTGCATGGAGCCTGCCCTGGAGTGTAGTTGCTATACTTGGTGACACTCCAGTGGGGGAAAAAAAACCCCTGATGTTTCTTTTCCCAGCTGGTATCAATTGCACACAGCTTCTTCATTAAAGGTGGCACTTTGTGTATACTGCCCCTTCTCAGTGCTGGGATTTTGTATACATTTTAAGTGTTGAATTTCCAATATCTTGAGTGCATTCAAAATACACTCACATAGTTGATCATCTTGAAGTTAATTAATGTTAAGGAATGAGAAAACATAAATGGCCTCAGATCAATGTATTTTGAGACAGCCAGCCCAAGATTATAAATACCTCTGGTGTTCCTAGTGTGACTCTACCCAGCTGAGTTTGAGAATGGCCTCCTTTATGCCAGCTAGGCTTGGTGGCTCATGCCTGTAAACCTAGTACTTAGGAAGCTAAGGCAGTAGAATCACTTTAAGTTTGAGGCCAGCATGGATTACAGAGTGAGTTCTGGGTTAGTCTGGCATAACAGATATCCTCATCAATTCATACATATCTGCAATTACTGATACATATAATATGATATATGCATATATATTTAATTTTCCTTCTTTTCTCTGTCTTTTATAATGTTATACCCTAACTGACTATTATAGCATTTATTATAGTTGATATATTAATTAACAAATATTGTTGTAGTTACTACCTACTGCCTTTTTAAAATTTTTTATTTCAAATATTAACTTTCCACTGTTTATAGTTCTCATTGATATTAACTTTAACTCTTTCTCTGTAGTAAGATAGGATTGTATATAGTGCTTAGATCATGTCCTAAAAATTCTGATTAAGGATTCTTTCATAAGCAGGAGGTAAGCTTCTGAAATTCAAATATGATTTCTCTAATGAAACTCATTGACATCAAAGGAGCCCAATAGGTATCAACTCTAGCTCTGCTGCGAGGTCATGAGACTGTACTAGGGGTCTACACTGTCTCATGACAAATTTCCTTGTATGTGACATCAGATATCTATACTTATTTTACTTTTGTGGGTTTGGTAGTCAAATCCAGAGCCTCACACATGCTAGGTAAATGCTCTGCTACTGAGTTCTACACCACACCATATCCTGGCTTTTGTTGTTGTCTTACTGAAATGTTTGCGAGCAATTTTGAATATTTTAAAACAGCATATGGAAATGTATCTAGCACATTTTAAAGCCAGAGAAAATTGTGTTTTGTAAACATACAGGGATGTAGAGCTGGATTTTGTTATTATCTGAATCTGAGGTCATTGGACTCTGAAGTAGCAATGACCTTCAGGACCATGTGAATACAAGCAGACTCTCACATGGTGTGAGAATATACTTTCATTTGTTGCAGTGTGTGATTTGATAGGGCATATCACTACTTACACAGTGGCCCATTTTTTTTTGTGGACTAATTTCTACTCTTTGCATTAACAAGAAGTGACTCTCCTTTTAACATCTTTACATTGTTGTCAATATAGAGAATTCACACATGCAGATTTAAAGAGAATAGAAAAAATATATTAATATTGATTTTTAGTGTTTTGCCTCAGTTTTTTCCATGAACTTTTTTGTCCTTAATACTGTGAGTTCTTTAGATTCAGATCCTGCTGAAGAAGTATGTTTGTAATGATTTTCTCTCTAATTAGGTAACTCTCAAACTAAATTACATATGAATCAGCAATCTGTCATAAATACATTAAGATTATTATCTGGTGAGTGCTATCAATTTTATTTCTGTCTCTAAATTATTAGTTCCCTATTTGTTTATATAACAAATTCAGCAGGAGTAATTATGTACAAAGAAAATGATTCTGTCATTTTAAATAAACTGCTCAGCAACTAAAACATCAGGACTATAATTAAAGGCATCACTCACAGCTTCCAATTTTAACACATAAAGGAGAAGGACATGATTAGATTTTAATGCATTTGCTTTTGTTTTAACCATATTACTGTTTGATTTTTCTCTGGATGTGCTGGTTTCAAAACACCACAGTATGTTACTAAACATCCTTAATTCTATACAGCAGTATTGTAGTACATCGAACTGCCCTTATTTCTGACATCAAGCTTTCAGTTTATAATCTGATCCTTGGATGCAAGCACAATTCCTTCCAGTTCCAGCTTGGAAAAGCAGCTGAGGTAAATTCCCAGGCTAGTAACTCCCTCATTCCAGCTGGGTGATATCAGAAAGTATGGATTTACAATGTAGTCAGTAGTAATTTACAGCAAACACTGTTAAAATAACCCAAGGGATTTAAGGCATTCATTTGGGACTCTGAATTAATGTGCCACATACCCTTCTGCCATAGGCCCACCCACACCCTGAATCACTCCCATACCTACTATCAACTAAAACACACTAAGCTCTTAAGCAAATTACCCACTTGAGCTCTTGGTTTAGTGTGCTTGAAGAAAAATAGGATGAATACCAGGAAATGCATGGCTTGGGATGAATGTCTGAGTTGCTGTATTGAGTTCACTCTCCTGAAGTGTAAAATGCAAACACTGTCATCCAGCTGTGGGGTTGTGAGGATTGTTTCCCACTAAGGATGTGAGCCTAGTTTGCTAACTATCAAACGTGATAATGATGTTGACCGTGATTACTATCTGCTATAGTAACCTGAGGTGCTCTGAAATTATGCCTGATATCCAAAAAACACCTCCATTGTCCTGCCGTGCTGTTTGAAATTTGCTTCATAGAAGCATTCCTTTAAATTATTATTTCTCAGTGAGGCATTTCAGATGCCATTTACAGCAAGCAGCCTCCTGAGCTTCTCCTGTGGCCTGTACAGTTAGAACCTGCAGGCTGGGATGTAGGAAACTGACTTTGAGCAAGTTCTTTTGACAATGTTTAGGCATAGTGAAGTAAAGAATATTTACCTCAAGGAGGCATTGAAGCCTCTGTCAAAATATTTGTGCTCTGACAGAGTGACATAGGCCAGTGTCTTAGCACTTAACATGTTAATGTGAGTGGATATTACAGATTTTTTTAATGTTATTGTGAACAGGAGAGAGGCATCAAATAATAAAATACATTAAAAGGGTGGGTTAGGATGATAGAGGGATGGGCAGAGAGATAGAGCCAGAGACCTACTGACTAGACCATAAATTAATCCTGGATAATACTACATGCTTATACATTTTAGTCACAATTTATTATCATTTGGGGAAATAATGTGAGAGTAGATATTACAGGGATTAGGAGAGTGAGCTCTGATACCTACTCTTAGGAGTGTGACTTACACAAGTCACTTAAGCTCTCTGAACTGCACATTCTGCATTTCCAATGTAGAATTCATAATTGAAACACATAGAGATGTGTATAGATTGAACAATCTGGACAAGGACAGTTTCTGAGAGGACACCTGAGCATTCAGAAGATTGTTACTGTAGTCTACTGGAATCCAGGCTCTGTAGTGTCTACTTAGAATACACTTGTAAGTACAGACATTACAGACTCCACGTGACCACTATCAAACATACCATGTTTCTTCCAAGTCTATTCTTAGTTTTGGTAGAAACATCAGTATTTTCTCAGGTGTTGAAAGCCAGGAATTTGGAATCATCTTTAATAACTCTCTTTCTTCTTGTTCCACAGGTCCAAACAATTACCAGATACAAATAGTTGCAGTTTGTAAATATTTCATGTTAAATCACGTTAATGTCTTATTTCAAGTCTGTTTGTTTCCTACTTCTTACCTGGTCAACCTACTTTCCTTCTTGCTATAGTGAACCTATTATATTGTCTTCCCCTGATCACCCCAGAATATATATTTGATGATCTAAAGGGTGGCATAAGAATTCTTCAGCCTGATACAAAAGGATGCCATTTGGCCTGACCAGAGTTCTGTTCTCTGCCATAGTTTATGACATAAGATAGATATTCCAATGTACACTAGAGCTTGTTTTGTGTTGATGTTATCCATTTGTTCCTTTATCTCTTACCATGACTTTTCTGCATTCATCACTAACTCCCAAGACCACAACTCCATCCCTTCCCACCTCAGCAGCCCACCTGGACCACCAGCCATTTTTTCCAGATGCAGTTCAAACAGAAGCTTGTTAGGGTTGGGTAGAGCTGGGTACCTCCTGTTTTGCCATCTCACATGTGGGTTTGATTTCTCATCTGCATCTGATTCTTCTAAGAGCAGAGATCACCTCATGTATTTCACCATTTTAAAGTGAATGATAAAAGATTTGTTATTCTATTTTTGACACGGTTTTGTAACTTGTCTAATTCAGATTAACATCATTACTCTGGGTTATTCACCTGGTTCTTGAATTTACTCAACTAATCTAGATATGTTTATGAGCTCTAAGCCAACTGAACCTCAAAGTCAGTTTACCTTTTACTGTTACTCTTATATCCTATTCTGGGACTTATTTCTTATAGATTCACGTGTGCTGGCCAAGTTTTGTCAAGTGCACAAGGAAGGATGTCCCTGTGGTTTGAGAGTCCAAGAATAGATGGCAGAGCATCTGCAAATACTCTTTGCTGATGGTTGGCAAAATTCTTAATAGTTGGCAAAATTTCTGCTTGGTGATGGTGGGGAAAGTGGGTCACATGGAACAAGGTGTTTGTTCAGCACTCTTGGAATATAGGATGTCCTTCCTTTGGGACATTTGGATCAGGTTGAGCATCACTCATCAAAATATACTGACATCTGGACATTCTCCCAAATTCAACACTTCCCTGAGCATGGCCATGCTGCCTCATTCTATACCTTGTCTCCCATGACAGGCTACAGTCAAAATGAAAGTGCACTGAAAACGTTCATAAAATTACCTTGAGGCTTTCTCTATAAGGTGCACATGAGACATAAACTAGTTTGTGTCTAGACTTGAATCCCATACCCAGGGTATCTCATCATATATATATGTATATATATATATATATATATGCAAATTTTCTAGAATCTGAAGCACCTCTGACCTCAAGCATTTTAGATAAGAGATGTTTGCTCTGTAATTTCTTTCACCAAAGTGTGACACTGAAATCAGGACTCTCCATTTTTATCTTTGGCCCTTAGGATCTTCATAACCATTTCAATGATAATCTCCTGAGATGCAAAGGAGTGGTTGTGTACAATAGAGCACATTACCACCCCCAAACTTGTTTCATCTTTTCCTTCTCATAGAAACACTGAGAAATAGTTCATACCACACTGTCTGACTTCATATACTTCTGCATTTACTATAAAACATGAAGTAAGACTGCTATTCTTTTGTAAGAAATGGATCTAAGATTTTCTTCTTTTCTGATCTTTATCCAACCTTTGTAGCACCAGATTTTGAGAAGACAGTCCTTTCTTTGTTGGATTGTCTTTTTGTCTTTGTCAATGTCTACCTGACAATGTATGCAAGGATTGGATTGTTAACTCTTAGTCTGTTTCACTGGTCTCTATTCTGTCTTATGACATCACTGCCTTGTCTTGGTTATTTCCATGGAAAGGTAAGTTTGGAATCATGTGTAAAAAATATTGCTTTATTTTTAGGGAGATGACTTGTCAGCATGCCACCCTGAATTGGGATACTTAGCATCCACATAAAAAGCAGAGTGTGGCAGTACATCCTTGTAACCTCTGTGCTGGGGTAGTGGGGACAGGAAGATCCTGG
>CABHPQ010160334.1:0-26120 GCA_902168405.1 Peromyscus aztecus | reverse complement strand
TGCACCCAAGAGCACAAAGGATTTCCACTGTGAACTGAATCCTTCATGGGGGGTGGACTGGAAAAAGAGAGTAACAAAAGGAATGTTTATCTATCATCTGTCCGTGTTTGTTCGCATGTATCTATCTCCCATCTCAGTACATATCACCTGTCTGTCTACCGACCCATTTATATGCAGGACATTCACTCACCTCTCCTGGAGGGTTTTAGCATTTGATAACTGATTAGTGTTTCTCAGTAGAACTCACACATTGCTTTGTGTTATCTGTGTGGGCCATTCTTTATTTTTAGCACAAGCTTTGGCATGCTCAAAGGAGCCATAGTACAGTTATGCTGACATTTCTTTAGAAGTCAAGATGGTATTTCCATTACCCAGAGGGTCTTGTAATTAATGAGAACAAATACCACTGTAATAAAATTATGGAGTGATACTTTTTAGATAATATTAGTATTTTAATGTCTTCTTTTTCTTCTAATGTATATTCCACCCTGACCAGGGAATATGGAAACATCATTTAATTTAACTAAAAAAAATAATGAGTTCCCACAGTACATTTAACACTGCTCATGGTGCTTTTAGGGAACAGTTTTTTTTTAATGTAAATGATGCAGTCTTTCCATTAAGAACATTGAGATGTTGTTAGGTAAGCCGAGACATGAAAGCACTGGAAGGCAATATAAAAAATGAATGACTATGTACTCAAATTAATGATTAGTGTTTCCCCATGCTGGGTTTTGCTGTATAGTAAACCAGCTTAAAACTCTTGGGCTTAAAATAGCAACCATTTTATTTAGCTTCTATATCTACAGGTTGTCTCTGTGATTCTCATTTTGGCCAGATTCCCTACTGTTGCAGGATTCTCCTTCAAGGCCTGTAGTTAGCTGGCAACTTGACTCCTAGTGGGTGGGATGGATGATGAACTCATCCAGCTCTCTGCAGCTGATGGGCTGGTTAATCTTTGTGGGTGTTTATTTCATTGGTTTTTCTTTTCTCCATGTGGTCTCTCATTCTCCAGCAGGTTGTCTTGTGTTTCTGCACACAATGGTCTAAGAATTCCAAAGAATATGAATTTGGGCATTTTTCAAGATGTTGGGTATATCCGATTTGTTAGAGTCCCAAAGCATGACCAAGCCTCAAGCCCTTGTGTGAGAAGATTATGGACCAAGAGACCGCTACAGACTCCAAATTGTAAAACAAAAGATGAGGGGTTTCCATGTTTTTAAGTCACGGGTGATATTTGAGCTTTGTTACTTCAGCATAGCCTGACATGTTGTGACTGATGCAGTAGCTGAATCAGTCCCAGGCATTCACAGCCAGCTTGACCATCCTTCTTTGACATGCTGCTGGTTCTCCAGACAGCTGAACATTGTGTCATTATGCACACTACTCTCTTTTGTATCTCTTTATAGAATGAAACTCTCAGAAGAAAACCCAGGAGTTTGTGAGAGGTACCCAGGTAAAGAGGGGTGAGAAGAGGGTAGGAAGTCAAGCTGGTGTGATGATAGGCAAGACTCTGAGTACAAGAAAGCCAAGATGGGATGATGGGAAATGACCTTCAATCTACATGAGGATTCACAGAAAGGTATCGTGGTGGTAAGGTAAGAGTTGGGAGCAGTTATCTCAGAGCATCAGGGGTACTCTCCCTAGATGTATTTTCCAATCCATTCTCCAAACACCAGGAAGGAGGTAAGCTAGGGCTTACCATGTCCTTCCCTCTAGGCATATGTTGATGGTATGCTACGGGAAAGAAATCTCAGGAGAGTAGAAACCTGTATGAGTATGATGAATGCACTGATTTTTAGACTGGAGTTTATACGGGATATGGGAGAGTACATGTGTAGAAAAAGAAAAGCAGATAATTAAAATACCTCAGCAGCTCATATTAGACAAAATAGCTGTAATATATGGAAACAAAATAAGAATTTAAAGTGAGCTGGATGTGGTGGTACACTCCTTTAATCCCGAAATAGGGAGGGAGGCAAAGACAGGTACATCTCTGTGAGTTTGAGGCCATCCTGGTCTACATAGTAAGTTCCAGGATAGCCAGAGCTAAAAAAAAAAAAAAAAAAAAAAAGAGAGAGAGAGAGAGAGAGAGAGAGAGACTTTATCTCAAAAGAGAGAAAAAAAAAGAAGAAGAAAATTTTAAAATAAATAAAGTGACTTGTTGACATGTTCCAAATGATATGGCAGGGTATGGTAAAATGGCCTAGAAGCAACACTTATGAGGGAAATTCAAGTATAATTTTCATGAATTATGACAAATAAAAGATCTGTAGTAAAATAGTAGAATTTAAAAAGTTGTCTCCAGAGAGATGGCACTCACAGATGCTGGGAACTTGTTGTTTATTGGAAACATGGATAGATGCTCCCATCCCGAAGCTACTTGATCTAAAACTCTTGGAGAGAGGCTGGGCACCTGTATTTAAAAGAACACTCTCATTCTACAGAACCCAGGTTTGAATTTTTAATTTGTTATTATTATGTATGTGTGTGTACACAAGAGGGGAGGGGTTGCCCAAGCCACAGCATGCGTGTGGAGGTCAGATGTCAATTTTTTTTTAACTCAGTTATCTCTTTCCACCTCACCGTGAGCTTCAGGCATCAAATTGAGGTTGACAGGTTTGCACAGTGTGGTTTGAATGAGAAATGTCCTCTACAGACTCACTTGGTTGAGCGCTTGGCCGTCAGCTGGTGGAGCTGTTTGGGAAAGTTCTGGAGACTTCAGGAGGTGAAGCCTTGCTGAGGGAGGCATGCCGCTGGAGGTGGGCTTTGAGGTTTCACAGCCTGGCGCACTCCCTACTCTCTTTCCTCTTCCTGACAGCCTCACACTCTTGTTTCCACGTCTTCCTGCCTGGATGCATTGTATCTCTTGCTGGAACTGTAAGCCAAAATGAACCTTCTCTTCCTTAAATTGCTTTCAGTGTACGGCAATTGCAATGATATTAAAACACACAGCAAGTGCCTTTACCCACTGGGCCAGGCATTTGGATTTAAACAGCATGACTGTTAAAACAAAACAAAACAAAACTGGTTGATTGGGTTGAACTGAAGAACTGCTAGAGGTAAAGTATGATTGATTGAATTAGAAGGGGTAGTTGGTGTCAGAATATGTGTGTGTGTGTGTGTGTGTGTGTGTGTGTGTGTGTGTGTGTGTGTGATGACAGCTAGCATAAAGCAACATCCAAAGCAGAGGAAGAAAATAACAGAGGCAAGACATAACCAGAGTCCTGTTGACCAAAGATGTTGCAGAAATCAGGAAAGATCTGTATTTCACATCAAAGTCCTTATCTCCATCTGCTTTTGATAAGTTGGAAGATATGGCAAAAATGACCCACATCTCTGAATAATAATACATCTGAGTTCATCAGCATCTGTATCATTTAAGTGAGACATCCATACAGAATGAAAATGTGGATACAGACACAGACACCAGCTAGTCTTGTACCCTATCGCTATCAGTTGTCAAGTATATGGCATTTAGTAACCTTCCGATTCTCTGTTCCTCATCTCCAAAAGGATGATTGATATTTACACTGCTTTAAGTTTGTATTTGTCAATTTGAGATGATATAACCAGGGTTTTCCTCATCTCCTGATTCACAAACCAAGTATAACTGACCTCATTTCATTCTGCATATTTCTGTAAAATGAGGCAAAATTCCAAAAAGCCTCTGAATTTGCCAGGCTCCTTAGCAAGATTTATTCTAAGCACATAGGTCATTGTCATTTTTTTTATCAGAAATTGATTCTAAATCTCAAAATATTTTTATAAAGATTCTGTGTCCCAATGCACTGACCAAAGACAACATGTAAGCGTATTTCATATCCTGTTTGCCGAAAAGCAAAATAGAGACATACACAAAGAAATGGCAATGCATTATGGGATCTCAAATAAGCTGTGGGAGCCATTTTGTTCATGGCTATCCAGGAGAGTGTTTGCCTCGCAGTCTTTTCCAAGGTATATGTAACTATGCTCATCTAAAATACAAAGGCCCCCAGAGAAGAGTAGACTTGCAAAAGACATCCCCCACATATGGCCAAATCTAAAAGAAACATGGTTAGGAGAAATGAAAGACACAAACAAATATGATTAAATTTATGATTAAATGTTCATAGAAATATCACCTTTAAAAGACAAAAATCACATTAAAAGTAATAGTCCAGGAAGGTCGCCTATAAATGCAGACAGATGAGAGGAATTTACAAGGTTACCTATAACTGTAAGGCTCTATTCTGAAATATAATGGCTTAAAAAGCAACATTTATTTGGTTATTTGCATTCCAAGCATTGGCTGGGTTTATTTCCTTACAGTTCTGGTCCATATGGTATCAGTTAGGGCTCACTCATGCAAATGAACTCAATTGTTGGCTTGGCTTGGGCCAGGACACTTGAAATGGCTTCACTCACATATCCAAAGTGGTGGATTTCATCTGAGTAGCTGAACCAACTAGAGGCTGGCTGGATCTTTCTCTTCCCACATGGTTTTCCTGAGTTTATTTATATGGCCACTGTAATGCAAAGTGGTCAAAGGGTAAAAAAGGAAGCTTTCTGAACTCCTAAGTTTCAGATTGTTGTTTTGGCACATTTGTTCGATCAAAGCACCTTACAATTAAGGAGTAGAGGAAATAGCCTCCTTTCTTTAGAAAAGTCACAGTCCCAAAGGCAGCCAAAGACCCACGGAGACTGCTGTAGCCAACGAGTTTATAGCTCCGACTCCTTCATTTCAAAGTTGGCTTTTCTGTTACCCAAAATTAACAAATCTTAAGTGATTTTTAGAAATAAGTGGAAGTGTAGATGTATAAAATAATGAATAAGGAAATATGTATTTCAGATCTTTGTGTGATGTGTGATAAATACAAGACATGAGAAGAAGGGCTGTGAAGAAACTTCAGGGGATGGATTTTCTTTTTTTTTTTTTTCTTCAGTAAAAGCTCTGCAGTCTGGCATCTAGGAATCATGTTTGGAACTAGAAATGTGAATTTTCTCTTTTATCAAGAAAAGTTCCATGTTGTAAAACAAAAAATTTTCTTATCTGAACTCATAAAACTTCAGTTCCATCTCATGATTATACAAATTCATGATTGCATAAAACTAAAAAATGCCAGTTATAATTTACAATAAACACTGGAGGGGTGAGAAACTCTGAGGTCATCTTGACCTGCAAACCTTAGAATGAGAACATTGGAAACTGCAGAAATTAAACATTAGGTGACAGGTAAAATAGGCTACACATCTGTTTTCCAGGGAGAAGGGTTCCATCAGCAGAGTAAGAAAGCAAGCCATTCCCCGCATGTATTTTCATGTGAACAGTATTCTTGCTGGGGGATAGAATATTCCTAAAGATGGCAGATTGGATCCTCTCTTCCCTGGGTCATTTTGGAATGGATATAACAACTGGTGATCTGTCTGAAAACCCCATTCAATCAGCATTGATAAATGGCTCTTTGAAGAGAAATGTTTTCAAATGGCTTTCTGAAAAGAAATTGATCCTTGATGAAGTCCTAATGATCTGTAGTAAAGTGAGAAAACAAAGCAAAAATGTATAAGCTGACAAATGCATCTCTTTACACAACTTTAGTTATGTGGAGAAAAGTCACACATCTGCTTCCCTCCTTCAAGAGTTTCCTTTGTTCAGTATTTGTCCTGAAATATCAGATCCCAGACATTCTTGGGTGTCTTATCGGCTCAGATAGCTGCACAGGACAGGGTGTGGGCCGCCTGAGACTAGATTCCCTCAGTGGGCGCCTCTTCTTACACATAGTCCATCAGGCTTCCTTCTTCAGATGAACTACAGCTGTAAATCCACATGCCAGGGATTTGCTGCCAAGTCCACGCTCCCAAAATTTAACAGCCCAATGGAGGAAGTATTTCTTACTCATGTCAAGTCCTGGGCAGCCCTGCTGCCTGGGTTTTCCTGGGGAGATGGATTAGGGACTCGGTTTCCATGGTACGGCTCTGACATGTCCCACTTACAGCCTTTGGAGTTACTAACTACAGAAGGGGAATGTTAGGGAAGGACAGAAACGGCTGCTGACAACTTGCTTGCCTGGAAAGAACACAATTCACTTCACCCACATTCCTCTCATATGAACAAACTCAATCACATGATCCTAGCTAACTACGTAGGGTCTTAACTGCAAGGAAAGTGTAAATTAGCCCTTGCTCAGGAAAGAAGAAAAATGAATTATAGGTGTCTAACCCAAGAGGGTTTTCCTAAGGTTTTATAATTTCATTTCCAAAAATAATAACAGATAAAAATGTAAAACTATATTCTGAGCATGGTTATCTCAAGATAAAAATTACTAGAATATTAAATTCTTTAAGTCTGAATGCGTTGCTTAGTTTATAGGTAGAGTTTGTACACATCTGGTCTAAACTCTGATGAGAAGAGTCATATTTCAAAAGGACTAGAAAGGCAGTGTGGTTGAGAGAAATGGGACAGTGACCATGTAAAGAAGAAAAGCGAAAGTGATCCACGTGTTTATGCTGCCATGTACCTGGATAGCCTTTGGTATTTTAGTACCTGCCCAAATGGGCAGGTGGCAGGGCAAGAACTGGGGCCCAGCCCATTCTATGGACTAGAAGACCTTCCATAGTGACAAGTTAAAATGAATCCTCTCAGGACTCCATAGAAGATGGCTGTTTAGCTAAAAGTGGAGGGGATGACTAGCCTGTGCAACAGAACCTTTTAGTGTGTGCTGTCATAAGTTCATGCCTCCCACTGTGAGGAAACAAAGCAAGTCTGCATACGAGGACGACACATCTCTGAGAACATGGATGTCTACGAATGGATAGGCCACAGGTTGACAGACGTATCTATGTGGAATGAAGAACGGAAGAATACAGCAGAACTCTGGACCTGCATGTCACTCCAGGCAGCATACACCTGGGAGCGCTTGCCACATGACTAGAAAAAGTGCCTCCTTTTGGATGTCATTTGAGAAGATTGCCATCCCTAGGCTTTCTCTGTAGTGCCTTCAGGAGCCCTGTGCATGGCATAGTGCCCCTGGCTAAAGAAGGGCTATTTATTGTGCTACTATGTGACTGTGTATGTGTGTTTATACCAAACCAGGTTTGTTGGGGCCTACTGTGTGTGTGTGTGTGTGTGTGTGTGTGTGTGTGGCAGGGGGAGTAAGAATTAAATTTGTCCTCAGCTGTATATATATTCACTTAACTTTTCTGATTTTAAGTTAGGGCTTTTCCTCAAAATACTACTTTTCCTAAATTGTACTTTTAAAAAGGCATTCTGCTCTATTTTAACCTCTATCAATAGTATTGTATGTTCAGAAGTCTGACTTATTCAGCATAGAGTAGCACTCTAGGGCTGTGGGATGTTCTGTATGGCAAATGTGTTGCTAATAAAACACTGATTGGCCTGTGGCTAGGCAGGAAGTGTAGGCGGGACTAACAGAATAAAAAGAACAGGAAGGCAGAGGGAGGCTCTGCCAGCCACCGCCAGGACAAGCAGCATGTAAAGATGCCGGTAAGCCACGAGCCATGTGGCAAGGTATAGATTTATAGAAATGGATTAATTTAAGCTGTAAGGACAGTTAGCAAGAAGCCTGACACAGCCATACAGTTTGTAAGCAATATAAGTCTCTGTGTTTACTTGGTTGGGTCTGAGCGGCTGTGGGACTGGCAGGTGAGAGAGATTTGTCCTGACTGTGGGCCAGGCAGGAAAAACCTCTAGCTACACTCTAGGGTTAAGGACACATCTCAGTTTCAGCTGGAAAATCTAATAAGATGACTTGGAGACAGCTTTGTCTATTTTTTAAATCAACCAATCAGACTAATTGGAGGTATATTCACATACATCCTCCAAGATTTCATGATATCATCTACACTCACACATTATCAAAACCTTTAGAGTTGAAGGCAGAGATCAGTAAACTATGATCCTTGGGACCAAATCTAATTCATTTCATTTCCATTTTTCTTGCTTGTTTTTATTTTTTATTTCCTACTTTTGTAGATAAAGTTTTATTAGAATACAACCACACCTAATTATTTATCTACTTGTCACAACTGTTTTTGTGCTACATTGACAAAGTTGGGTAGCTGAAGAGATCATATGGCCCACAGAATCTGATGTATTCATTCTCTGGTTACTTATGGATAGAGTTTGTTCATGCCTGGTTTAAACTATGATTAGAAGAATCAGATGTCTAAAGGAACATGAAGACTATGTGAAACGGGAAGAGTTATAGTATGAAATTCAATACAGTTTTTTCTGGAGATCAAAAGTATACTCAGATCTATCTGAAACATTTCATTTTTAAATCTGGTATTCACAGGGGAAAGAAAAAAAAATCCCACCAGATTAGCCCCACAGGCAACCAGTTTATTGTGTCTTTATCAGCTCACGACGAGCAATGCTGCCTATCCACAATCACTAGTCCTTAGATATGTGTGTGAAGCAAGCTCACTTCCTTTACGTCATGAGCAACTCAGCCTCCTGCCCACACCCAGCTTCAACTTGAGACTACTTAGATTTTCCCCTAAATAAGAAACCTATCATGCTCAACTGTATTCCATTGCTGCTGCTTCAGATCTATGAACGCACTGATTTAGCTAACTGCTGGCCCCCATGTGGGAATGTGTGTGTGTGAGGCAGGGGTTACCTCATCCTTCATTCTGATTTGTAGTTCTAGTGTTCTTACCTGACAAACTTATAGTCTGGAAACTATGTTTTATTTCATTTTTACACTGACTTGTTTATGGATCCCAAAGTATGGGAACCACTTAGCCAGCTGGCACTGTGGCGAGATAGAATGAGTTGAGGAACTTTGCTTTGATCCTTCATTAGGAATGTTGTGAGGTATGACCTCTCAATGGAGCAGATTTATTCTTTTGTCCAAATGTCTTGAACCTTCTCACTAAAACTGGAATTTGCAGCTTAAGAACAAACGCCAAAAGATAACGCCTGTTGCTGGCCTGTGCTCACACATGGACAAAGTGATTCCTAGAGTGACTGAACTCAGGAGAAAGACTTGAAGACTCTGTGGCTGCAAGGACCTGAAAGCAGAAGTCGCCATATCCACGCACAGGCCTGGAGGGTAGAAGTTGGCATGGAGTCAACTCTGCTGTCCACGGCTCCTTTAACAAGCCCATGAAGTGGTGCTCACTATCTAGAATTCATGGATTAACAACTTGAACCTTATCAAGACGAGGCAAACACACTCAGGGTTGGGAAGCCAGGCAGTGGTAAACTCCGTCCGATTGAGGCAAGGCTTTTCCTCTAGATTAGAGCAACCGCTAATCTTTCTGCTAATCCTTTCCCATTCTCTTTCTCTTTTCTTTTTAGGGGTAATAAATCATCTCTAACGTGTGAAATCCCAAGGAAACCATCCTAAGTCAGTTTTAGGCAACTTCCAGAGGAATTTAGGGAGAGATTGTCACCTTTGTCCACACAGACTTACTGAGTAGTACTGAAGCAGTGTGCTGAACATAGATCTGCTGCAAGCCTCAGAGAAACCATTGTCAGCAGAAGAGATCGCTCACCTCCACATTTCCCAGCAAGGCAAGAGGAGTCAGAGCAACCAATGGGTGAAAGAAATTCACAGAGAAGAAGCCTAGGCTAGATTATTAAATAGAAAGCATCTGAGATTTCAGAAAAACAATAGTCATCCTTCATGTATTAGTGTGAACGATAGAAAGTTGCAATAACTACTTTGTTTGTTGGAGACAGGAATTTACTATAGCCCACACTGGCCTCAAATTTGAGAGCTTCCTGTCCCAGCTTCTCATTTTTCTAGGATTATGGGAGTGTCACGAAACTTCATGGGAAGAGCCGTCTTTTATACAAATAAAAGTTAAGTGTGTGCCCAATAAAGAAAAACGGCAAACAAACAAAACAACAACAACCAAAAAAAATGCATCTGTCATCATGGTATTGATTCCTCAAAATTCAAACTCTCAGGAGAAAATGCTTATTGGCCTGAGCTTAGTACTACGGCTTATTCCTGGAGCTGTCAGAGCAAACTACGAGAGGACAGGGACTGTTGGGCCATTGCAGTGCCTTAGAGACACAGAAGTCTATATAGTACTCTCTCGACAAGGAACCCAGTGTGCATTTTGGAAAGAAAAGAACGATTCTAAACTACAAAACTGCCAATCATTCTCAACAATTGCAAAGTAAATTGGATTTGTAACACACTTGTCTCTTTTTTTTTTTTTCCAGGCAAGCAGATATCATGTATGTGGTGCAATAATCATGATCTTTAAAAGAGGTTTCGTAGTGTCCATGAGAAAAACAAAAATGCGGAAGTAGAGGGCAGTATGTTCTTAGCTGGGACAGTATCAGAACCATCATCAGGCCTAGAGAGTTGGTTCATGGATAGAGAACACAGCATTCTTTTCATTTCAACACTATGATAAATGCTTGACTCTGGGGGATGGAGATGGACTTTCCTTTAAGTGCAAATGGTAGAAATTCATCCAGATAGTGTCAGAGTCAGAAGTGAGACCACTCTTAAGAAACTCGACAACTGCTCTGAGCATTCTCAGCATCATTCTCCATTTCCTGTCTGTTGACTGTGCCTTGACTTCCCCATATGCTGTTAGGGATGGACATGTAACCCCATTCTTCCGTGGTGTCGAGTAGCAACTCCAGACAAGGAGTATAATTCCCGACAAGAGCTCTGAGGTGACTGAATTCTGCTACCTGAAATTAATCATGCGTCCAGTCTTGAAACGGTGACAGTGGCCAGCTCAATGGAGTATTCTTATTAGCCAGGTCAAAATCACACAACCACCTGTGGAGTAAGGGGTGTTAGTCCCACTGAGGCAACCTGCATAGAGGTGAAATTGGCTTTAATGAGAAAACTAACATAGTATTACAAAAAAAGAGAGGAGAATTTCTTTTATTTTTGAGATTATAATACAATTACATCATTTTCCCCCTACTTTTCCCTCCCTCCAAACCCTTCCATATTCTGCTCCATACTCAGAGGGAGAATTTAAAGCACACATGAATAATCACCGTCCTTTGAAACAACTACTAATTTGCAGGTGGTGCAAGGCTGATAACAATAGCTAAGATTGCTAGGAGTCCTACCCTGTTTAACACAGATTCTAACAGCCAATCATAATATAGCCAGGATATATTCACATACACTAGCTCATGATCTATTTAGTTCCTTCTTAGATGTTGTGTACGAGCAGAATCAAAGTATACCTTGATTCAAATTTCACTGCTGAGGACCAAAGAAATCTTGTTCATAATATACTATATGAAGTGCATACATTAAATACAGAATCCTTTGGGCTTAATGGAAGCAAAAACCTATTATTAAAATGTCTTTTTAATGTAGACACATATGTCTTATATATGTGGACAAAGATGACTATCGACTTATTACATTGCTGATAAAACACAGGCACAAATCTAAGCAAATGTACACGTGGAGGTTCTTGTCTGGTTCTACTGTAAGGAAAGTATTTATGGGTAAGAATCAGCCATGCAGAGAGCCGGGACTGACTGAATCTGTGGTAAGGACCGTGCTATCTGAAATGTTGTTCTGAACCTCCTTATAGTGACACATTAACTTCAGCGCTGTTGACCACAGCACAAACCGGTTTCCTTCACTTCCTGTTATCTCTCTCCTACTTCATAGTGAGACTCGGAGGGTATTTGAGAGGAGGGAACATTGTGGTGCAAAGGGAATTGTCAAACAAGAAAAGCAGCTAGCTCGCTGGTTACAGGTTGATAAGGACAATCAGGAAATGAGCTTCTTAGACCTCTTTTGGACTGGTCAGCTTCCCTAGGGGTCAAAAGGTCATAGGGCAACTTTAATACAAAGAAAAGTCACTTCTGGACTTAAAACAAAGAAAGGATTGGCTAGATCATAAACACTGCGGACATGCCATTGTCACCTGGGGTCTGCTGCTTGCGTAGATCTGATGCCATCGATCTACACGATAAAATAGACTTTGTGAACCACGCCATTTTATAGGAATAGTCTGTGGCTCTAAGGAAGGGAATCTTCCGGAGAACCTCTGTAAACTGTATCCTCTCTTTAAATGCTGAGGTCAAATAGACATTTACACAAAGAATTTATATGCAAGAGACCAGAAGCATAATTCATAAAAGAAAGAATAAATTGGGCTTCGTCAGGTTTCAGAACATTTCACAGACTGGAGAGATGGCTTGGTGGTTAAGAGCACATACTGCTCTTGCAGAGGACCTGAGTTCACTTTCCAGGACCAATGTTGGGAGAACCATAATCACCTATGGCTCCAGGTCCAGAATCTGAAGATCTCTACTGGCACTGGCACTTACATATTGCATATACCACACACACACACACACATGAATACATATGATAAAAATAAAAATAATTAAAAACATATTTTAAAAGACTAGAAACATTTTGCTTCAGGAGAGACTCATGGGCTGGGTAGTGGTGGCACACGCCTTTAATCCCAGCACTCAGGAGGCAGAGGCAGGTGGATCTCTGTGAATTTGAGGCCAGCCTGGGCTACAGAGTTAGTTCCAGGATAGGCTCCAAAGCTACACAGAGAAACCCTGTCTTGAAAAAACGAGAGAGAGAGAGAGAGAGAGAGAGAGAGAGAGAGAAAGAAAGAGAGAGAGAGAGAGAGAGACAGACAGACAGACTCACTAAAAGGATGGAAAGGTGAGGAATGGGTTAGGAAACCACGTGCAAATCATGTGCTGGACAAGGTCTTGTGTCTACAACATGTAAAGAACTCTCAAAGTTCAACAATGAGAAAGCAAGCACGGAATGAAAATCCTTGAACATGGCCTCCCAAAGAAGACGCAGGGATGGCAAATGTCTATCTTTTCTGTTACATATGCTTGTGCACTTCTAACCTGGAGCTGAGGAAAGGACCAACCATTTTGAGCTGTGTGCTCCACACAGATGTTAACCATAAAGTCCTTTATCCCACCACCAAGAGCTATACTTACATTGAGACTAGAGTAAATGGCATTGAGATCTCTTGAGCTGCTTTTAACCAAGCAACACTCTCAGAACATTTCCTAAAAGACAGGAAATCCTCGTCAGAGCCCACAACCTAGTTATATGAAAAGGGAGCCACTTATTCCTCCCAGCTTAGAGTTGTTTACTAAGTACTTGCTCATAAAACAGAGGAGAAGCAATACAAGGTTGATGTTGATTTCTAAAATATACCCAAAGAAAACAGTACAATTATGATCTATTCTTTTCTTTTTGCAATTTCATTGTCTTTAGTGCTCTCTGGTTTGAAAAGAGGTAGATTAGCTGTGTAACTAAAGAAAATATTCGAAAGTATAAAGACTACATGAACCAGGATTTTGGATCTAGGATCAAGAACTGTAACCATAAATCAGGCATGATGGCACCCACTTAAAATACCAGCATTTGGGAACCTGAGACAGAAGGATTGTGAGCCCAAGACTAGACTGGGCTACAAAGTGAGTTCCCAGCCAGTTCTAATCTCTTCCCACTTTAAAAAACAGAAACACAAAAATAAACAAAACCAAAAGCTGACCGCGGGATGTCACTTGTCTAGACCCTGTGTGACTCTGCACCACCTGAATGAAGTTGATGCCTTAGTCGGAGTTGAGTTCAGAGACCATAAATTAGTTTTAAAACAGAAAATTTCCATTGTAAGGAATCCGTTAAACAGATGGTTGAAGCTAAGTGACGCTTGACAGACAGTACAACAGACAGCCCTGAAATCAGCAACATTGGAATATTTTACCACAGGAGCTAGAGGAACAGGGAGAAGAGAGGGGTTCACTGGTGCTTAAGGACTGAGGTCAGCTGGTGCAAAACAGGACCCCTGCAGGATAGAGTTAAAGCTTGACCCACCAAGAAAATCCAAGTATGGGCAAGGAGGATGGCTGCGGTAGAGAAGCGGGCAAAGAGGGAGGTGTAGCACTCTGGTTTTCTTCTATCTTTACCTTCCAGGATCTCGACATCGCCTCCCATTAACTAACCCCACTCAGAAGCTAACTTAAGGAGATTCCTAAAAAAATCAACCCAAATGAGATTGACGTCCTCCTTCTGAGACGAGAAGCAGACTGGGGGACTGTAAAAGAAGGGGTCTGTGGGAAAGCAGCCTTTGGCCATCTGGGTCAGCATGACACTGACCGCAAATCGTTCTCGTGACTTGAGTTGGGGCTGCTGGGCCTAGTGCGTAGACTCCTGGGCTCTCTTAACAGAGCACTTTTAATCAGATTGCGAAGCCCTCTGTCTGTTCTGCTCAGCAGCTTCAACAACGGCCACGGGGAGCCTGGTTTGGGGAGCTCTGTAACAGTGTGTTCAAATTCCAGCTTTGAACTACTTCAAGGCAAGGTCCCTGTGTGCTGCCTGCAATCCTTTGGGCGAGACGTTCCCTTCTCCCGTTTCCCAAGTGTGTTCCCAGTCACTGTTTGTTTACTCCTCCCGTGTCACTCACTTTTACTACCCTGCTTGTCATCTAGTAGTGTCCACCGTGGGTTACTTGTTGTAGGGCGCCTACCCCTCTTCTCGGTATAGGAAGAAAATTCTAGAGGCTGTTAGCTCTGTCTTAGAACTCCGCCATTTTACCAAATGACTGCCAACGCCTCTCCTGGCACTGTCTTTGAAAGATGAAAACCATTCTTGTGTCAAGCCCAAGCCACTCTCCATGTTCTGCCTCCTCCAATAGTTGTATTAGTCAGTGTTCTCTAGAGCACGGGACTTGATAGAGTGAGTATATATTAAAAGAGAACTATTAGATGGGCCTGCATGATATGGTCTGGTAGTCTAACAGGTACTGTCTTACAATGGAAAGACTTAAGAACCATAGCTGCCCAGAGCATGAGGCTGAAGGACGCCAGCAGTCCCAATCTGGTCCTGAAAGTCTAGGAGATCTCTGGAGAGCCACTGGTCTTCTGTCCATGTTGGAAGGCTTCAAAAGCTGGGTGGGACATGAAGGCAAGCAGATAAAAAGCCAACTTTCCTGTTGGGTCCCCTTCTATCTGGCCTGCATGGACACTTAGGGTAGGCCTTTCCTGTCGGCTCACCTAATCAGGACAATCAATCACAAATGTGTCCAGAGACTTGTCTCTTAGTTGATACCAGACCCAGTCAAGTTGACACCAAGATTAATCATTAGTAACTTCCAGTGGGAATCCTGTGGCTGCATGGCCTGATAAACATGCACTATGAGGCAGAAGAGGTGCTCCCTGGGTGTATCAGTCTGTTTCCAGGCAGGAGCACAGAGGCAATGCTGGGTCCTTCAGTAGAAGGAATTGGATGTAGGGGACCAGCTGTGAAAATGTTAGAAGAACTGCAAAAACACCCAAAGACCAGAAGGGGAGCAGCTTAAGAATCCAACTGCTTCTAATGATTTGGCCTTATCAGAACCCGGGAATCAGAACCACCCACAGGGCACAATTGATAACATCAGCAGAGGTTTCCTGTTGGGAGTCAGAAAGAAACAAAGAAGACACAGCTCCTTCCAGAGCCCCTGCCCACCCCAGCTTCCTCTCCCAGTTCCTTATTGTCTCTGTCCCTTTCATTGACTAAGTTCCCATAAGCAAGTCCAGGAGACTGAGTTTGCAGAGGAAGAATTTAAGAGCAAACAAGTCACCCAGCATGGGTCGTACCATCAGTTGCAAAGGCCTGGCCATTTGTTCCCTGCTCCCTGAAAAAAAAAAAAAAAAGCCCTTATTGTTCCACAAGGGTCCCATGAGCCTGGGTCTAGGGTGTTGATTTAGTTTTTATTCAATGTTAAGGGACAACTTACTAAACAACTGCAGACTCTCCCCTCCCTCCCCTACCTCAGGTGTGCCATTCCCCACCCAATTATAATTCTGTATTTATGGTCACAGGATGTGAGAGCATATGGGTGCTGATGCGAATTGATGGCAAAGACTGTAAGTTACTGGCATTGTCTTCACTTTTTATCATCCACGGGTCCACTGAGGTAGATCCCTTTTTCTCTCCACTCTTCCTATAGCGCCTTCATTAATTTTCCCTTGATTTTCCTACAACCGATGTTCGTTACCAGTTCTAACCCACATATAGAGATCAGATATGGCCACAGAGGTGATTACTGCTTACTAGGAGGATTTATTGTTTGTGAATTGTTAATGTCCTCAATAGATTCATGATTCATCCTCATCTGTATCTCCTACTCTGAGTGTGTGGCCTTTTCTTCCTGCAATATGGCATACCTTTCCTGGGTTGACTCTGTTTGTTATTCTGGAGCTGTTATGTGATTATGCTTATTGACTTCTGTTTTTAATCTCTTCAGTGTTCTCTTTCATCCTACTGAACCGTGGGATACTCTGAGATTGCCCCCTCCCTCAATACAGAGCACTGTATTTATTTGGCTATCAAACAACTCAAGACTTGATTGACAGCTTGAGAAGGAGGGGTTAGTGCCAATAGAAAGGTTCTCTGGTCCCTCTGTTGTTACCTAGCACTGATCACCCACTTCCAGCTGTAGCAATGGAAAGGAGCAGGGGACAGCTTTGGCCCACAAACTCTTTCTTAGGGAACCACTGGGATCATTCGCTCAGTTGCATTTCTATCACTGTATCTGGTCCATTCCACAAGACACTCCCGTGGCTTCCTGTCATCACACTGTAAGTTAACTTTCATTCTTGTCTAAATAGAACCCAACAGTTACAAAGGAAGCCCCTTTGAACAACATTGTCTCTGGCTTAACACTGGACACGCGGAAGCCACCTTCTAGGGACAAGCAGCAGCAGTTCCCTGTTCCTTGCGTGATGTTATTTCAAGGCTTCTGCTTGTTTGAATGGATTTCTATTTCTTGCAATTAAGCAAGCCATGACTAAGGGAGATAACGAAGCATGAAACTGCCCTTCCCAGAGAAACCACAAGTACGGAATGAGGAGTCCCTGCAGAGGCTTTTCTGTCCTGCCTTCATCCTTCAGGGACATTCTTTTCACAGTCAGTGAACTCGTGAGCAGCGCTGAGTTTTGTGGACTGGGTTCACAGTGTCATGTGCCAACTGTCTTAGATTTGGGAGCCAAGATGAAGGATGACAGTTCTTATTCTTTCATGTTCTTTTGTCTGACCTCGGGAACCATCTCTTTAGCCTGAGATTGCTCATATCCGAAAATCTTACACTCTAATCTCCGATTATCCTGATGTCCTATGGCAGTAACCCATTGCATGCTGCAGTGTGGAGTTGAAAGCTTGCCAGTTTCTTACATACTCCAAGGAGACAACAACCTCGAACCATCTTACCTCATTATACTACTTAATATAGTATCATCAAGCATCCATTGCACCACTGCTCATGTTCCTGTGCATCCAGCTATAGAAAACTAAAATCTTTCTGGTCTTCTTTCATAGCTAGTTGAAATATTTAAGTTGGGACCTGCTGAGGACACCATGATGTCATTGAACACATGCTTTTAGTCAGATGATTCTGCTTGGTCAGAATATAATTGTGTAGATGGTGTGCACTTTTATTATGCAATGCCAGCTTGCTTCCCCTTACTAACAGCATTTTAAAGAGCAAAAGCAGTTTAGGAAGGAAATTTTTATAATCAAACAAACCAAGAACCGCGCATGGCAGCACACACTTGTAACCCCCAGAGCACAATAGGCTAAAGCAAGGGAATTGGATTGAACTTGAGGTCAGCCTGGGCTGCCTACTGAGTTCCAGGCCAGCCTGGGCTACCTAGAATTCCAGACTAGCCTGAACTACAGTGTGAGATCCTGTCTCAAACAAACAAACAAAGCTAAGGAAAGTGTTCTTCAGAATAAATGGAGGAGGTGGACTGTTCTTATCAAAGCTAACAGAAACCGAAGATTGGGGCTGCTGTTACATCTATTTCTTAGGACCATCTTTTTACACATTTTTATGGTTTCTCTCTCTCTCCCACCACACGCCTCCCTCTTTCTTTTGCAAAATCTCCTCTGACTTTCTGTCGCTCCCCTCACAGGATGCTTATCATCTGAGAGACTCTGGCCTGGCAATGTGAGAAATGAGGGTCTTTACTTTGAGTTACTGGCCTATCCGACCTGTGGACCAAACACAATGGGTGTGATTCAGTTTTTTCTAGCATCAGGTATGAATCAGCAAGATGAGCTCAGTCAGACTTCTTTGCTTCTCTTAAGGGAACATCAGAAGAAAATCATGAATGGTCATTTGTCTGCTCAGGGAGAAAAGAGTTTAGGACAAAAAAAAAAGGGGGGTGGAAGAGAGTAATGGGTAGGGCAAATCCAGTCAGAATCCATTGTGTACTGTAAAAACATTATGAAACTCATTTATTTTGTACAATTTATTTATGCAAGTAAAAAGAAATGATATTAATAATACATTTCATATCCATCAGAAACCTAGGTCCTTGGTCTGAGGACTGTCACAGTTCTAGACGGAAACCTCAAAAGGATGGTCCACCTGGAAACTACAGTCATGATTTCATGATCCAAAATAAGAAACAATTATTGTACTTCAAATATATTCCAGCCGTGTTGCTGGCTCCATCTTCATTAGTTTAAAGGTACTGGCCTGCCTTACTCTCAGAGCAATAGTCAATCAACTCTCAAGTCATCTCCTCAAGAAAGTTAGAACAAAACCAAGTTACTTAGAGATCAATGACAAGGGACATTTGACCAACTGACCTCGCTGGGGCTGGCCCTTGTGTTTGCAAAGTCAGTTTCCTTCCCTCTGCTTTTGCCTTTCTTTTCCATGTCTCCTCTTGCTGCTGCCCATTTGCCCACGTTCAGACGGACACAGGCTTTATAATGCTCCACTTTACAAATGGCGTTCTCTTATGGTGCTGAAGGAGAGGGAGAAACAGTTCTAGAAAGAGCTATGAACGTGTACTCGACATGGAAAACTAGGTCAACAGAGATTGTAAATTTTAAAAAGTCAAAAATGCAGCATTCATATAATCCCCTAAATAATCTCACCTGGTAGATTTTTGTTTCTATTTTTAAATGCCTTGCTTGTTTGCCCCCCACCCCACCCCCAGCATGTCTATTGTGTTTGTTCTGGCTATCTTTTCATTTGGCAATTGGGGCTAGTGTGGTCAATCAAAATCTACTTTTATTACTCATGAAATGCCCCTCAGACAGGTCTACATATTCTCTTTGAACTGCAGCAAATATGTGCACTATAAATAGGAGATCTCTTTATTTGTGCCTTATTTGTTTCCCCGTCAAAAGAAAAGAAAACTCGCACATGGAGCCTTCTAAACTTTACAGCTGGGAAGGAATGTCTTCTCATAGCACGGCTGTGCTTTGATAATTTATCTCCACGCACAGCTTCCCAACTCTACAGAGCAGCTTCTAGAGATGACTTCACCGCAGCCTTGTTTGTCTCCACTGCTCATGCAGCCATCAAGTTGGGAACCATGGGACTCATTCACATGCTGACTTCCTGGCCTTCCTCCTTGTCACCCCAGAACTGTGTCAGACACAGTGGGCATTAGTGCCGGTCATCTCTCTACTAGGTGGGAGACAGGAATACACAGCACCCAGATGCAGAGGAATTCTCAGGCTTGGGGTGGAATGGCACAAGATGTCCTTAGGTCCAAATGCTGCTAGGGGAGATAAGTCTGACCACACAGAGAGCTGGGCTAGGCCTGGGCTTTCCAGATAAGGGAGGTGAGACCGATGGCCTCTGTAGGTGGGGTTTTGCAAGTCTGTATCTTTCAGCCCATGGATGAGTGTGAGGCATGGCACCCAATGTTTGAAAGTTAGCTGCTCAATTCAAATGACTAATAAGGAAGCTTTTCTGTTCATTTCACTGCTTAATCTCTCTCTTCCTCTCTTTTCCTCTCTTCCTCTCTCCCTCCCTCACACACACACACACACATACACACATGGTGGAGAGAGAAATGTATAGTAAAATTTAAGAAAACAAAGAAACAAAACCCTCAGCTCCTGAGTTTGCTGTGTTCTTTCATGTATGGTTGTATGCCCTAAGTGATCCCACATCTGAAGAGAAAGCATGCCATTCAAACTTGAGTCTCCTGGGCCCTAACATCTGGTTTCTCTAGGTCTCAATATCTGCTAACTTTTATATATCATAGTAAAACTGGTGGAGTTGTATTCTAACCACTAAGTCATTTCCACTGAAACTTAATAAATAAATTAAGCTATCAAGTTTGTAGAGTAAACCTGGCCAACAAAAGGCTTAGAGTGTATAACTTAGAAAGTTCCCCAACAACTAATGTCTTTGGGAAAATACAGAGATTATTTTAGTCATTTCAGGAACCATGAAAAACTCTCCCAGCAAAGCCTATATTATGGCATTGAGCAAAAGGGCCACAAAACTGAACAAATTATTCAATTACTTCCCAACATGGGCCTTTAGAGATGAATGGCTACATCTTCCTTACTTAAAAAGCAGAACTCAAGATGGGAAGTTTGAGTGAGCCGTCAGAGTCATCCAGCAACATATTGGGCCACAGTCACTACCTCCAGCTCTCCCTGTGCCCAGAGGGGAGCAATGAAACAATTCCCAGGAGTTATCCAGCCCCTAGAAGGCAGAGATAGAGGAGGGATTTCATTGCCTGCAGATAATGGGACCCTGCTGCACTGACCCCACTAACACAGGGCTCTTCCTATCTTCCAGAGTAGCTGGAGATGAGTCCTCTGGAAACACCTCCTTACTGTTAGATTTTTTCTGATGTTAAAGGAGAGAACAGGAGGACTGTTTGCATAACGAACTGGGAAATACAAGCTTGAGGGTTTGTTTTTTGTTTGTTTGTTAGTTGCTTGTTTTTTAGGTAATCACTTTATCTTTGGATCTGATTTTTATCTGGTGATATTTAAAAGATTATTTGTGTCAAAAAAAAAAAAAGTCTAGATGAAACTGCCTTTCCGATATCAAAGAGAGAGGAAAGGGTAAATGTTCCTTTTAACTGGTGTGACAACAGTTAGGCCGAATGTATTGCCAATGCTCCACCAGGTGGCGCTCTGGTGAAGACATGCTTCTCTAAGGCTCTCCACCCCCTTGTTTCTATGCTTGGGAATATTTTTAATAGATCCGGTCATTATTCCTAGGCTACGCAGTCAAAAGAAAGCGACTGGTCATCTTAAAAAAAAAAATGGCTTGTAGACAGAAAGATGACACACAGCAGTCCTTGTATGAAGAACAATGGCCCCAGAAAGGATCTGGTCTGTTCCTAACATCCAAGGCAGTGGTCTTGGATATGAGTCCCCTGGGACTAGAGTCAGGAATTCAGAGCCTCTGCATCCTTTAGAGAATCTCATGCTTCTCTGGACTATATCCGTAGCGTAAGTATGTGTCAGTCAAGGGGGGCTAGGTGAATCAGGGCTCCTTAATGGGGAGCCAGGGATTTTGTGATCCAGTCTCCTGACAGTGTATGAAAAACTGTGTGTACTCGCAGTTTTCCAGGAGGAAAGTCTCTTACTTTCGATAAATCGGAAACAGGCAGCGAATCCTCAAGTATTAACGTGTGAATTAGGTAATTTCTGGGCTCTCTCTGAGTTTCAATAACCTCTAATGCTGGAATCAGTCTCCACGCGTTCCTAATGGTTTTGTCGCGGCAGTCACACTGAAGTCCAGCAACACCCTGTCTAGATTAGGTGGCATGCCATGTGACTGGGTTCATTAGGCAGCAGTGGCCAAGACAGGCTAGAGAAACAGTGAGAGCAGCTTGCCAAATCCCACAGGAGCTCAGTGGTGGAAGCAGGTGCTAATTATCGTTCGGATGAACAGGATATGAATTTTTTTGGGAGTGGGTAAGAATTTCTGGTTAGACAAGCTCCAAATTCTTTGGCCTACTTTGAAGGCGCTGCCTGTGCCATCAGGGAGGATGAGATTTGGTCCCCTGATGAGTACCTGCTCAGCCAAAAACAAAGCTCAGCAAGGAGGTGGGGATCTTCTCTTTGGCACCATTGTCATGCAGATAAAGGTTCCTTTCCAAACTAGGCCATCGGGGAGTGTCAGGTACCTCCTTTCTGGTTCAAGAAGAAGAAATCTCTCTTAAAGGCCTTTTATAAGACGAGGTTCGGTAGCCGTGTGATGTAATTAGATAGATTACTGGCAGGAAAGGAGATTTTAAACTGTCCTAGATAGACAGTGTTTAGGAGGGGAGGTGCTTAGAGAAGGGCGGGGATTCCGGCTGGGAACACAGCCAATGGGAAAACCCCGTTATTAAACCGAGCCCAGTTCACGCTTTCATCAGCAGGAGGATTTAAATGTGTTGAGATGCTAGAATGGAGATCAGATAAGTACATGGGAGCTGGAGGCAAGGCTGTCCTTTCAATGTGTCTAAGTTGGGTGTTGTTCAGGATGGGGTTAATATGGGGGGGGGGGGAGCTTTCTTAGACTTTGGAAGATCTGGCCTACTTACTTTTTATAACGATCTGACCTATTTCCTAAACCAATGCTTCTCAGCCCTGGCTACATGTTAAAAATCACCTTTAAAAAGTTACTAATTTCTTAGCTCCACCCAAATCAATAAATTAGCATCTCTGAGGGTAAGGCCTAGACATTGCTGCTCACAAGAATTTCTCTCACGGTGACTTCACCATGATGAAGAACCACTACTCTAGAACAATTATCTCTAAATACGGGGCCCACATGCTAATAATCTCCTCCCAAACTCACAGCAATGTGTTGGACAATTACAACACTCTTAGGTACTCTTTTTAAGGGCATGTCTAAATTTAAGCTTTCAGTTAGAGAATTGAAAGAAATATTTAAGACTCACACAGGACAATTTCATTCTTCTGGGATTCAGAGAGCACCTAGAAATAAAGTATGCATATGTCCTTTGTGTAATAGATGTTTTCACACTCATCACGATCACCCTCATTCACTGCCCTCTTGAATCCATGCAGATGGAACTGTGGGTCCCCAATGCCTTACATATACTATGTCACTCCAAATTATTGCTTACTGAATGAATAAATAAACTGATAGAAGATTCAGGGCTTTTTTTTTTTTCTGTATTGTGGTTGAAGAGTTAACTCCACAGTTAAGAACATTTATTGTTTTTGCAGAGCACCTGAGTTGGATAGCCAACCTCCACAGGGTGGCCCACCAAGTAAGTCTAGTCCCCGGGTATCAGATTTCCTCTTCTGACTTCTATGGACACCAGGCACACAAGTAATGCACACACACACGCACGCACGCACGCACGCACGCACGCACATGCACACACACAGGCAAAGCACTCCTACAGACAAAATTATAAAATAAAGAAATCTTTAAAAAAAAAGTTATGTGGCTGTGTCAAAACAATTAAGTAATCACCCCTCCCATCCCTGTCTTTGTTGCTTTATAACATTAAACAAAAAATCCTCATAACATTTATCATTTAACATTATTACTTATTATATGATGTGAAGAGATAGGTAGGGAGTGGTAACAGATTATGGTTATTATTTACACCTTCCACACAAGTGGAAAGAGAAAACTGACTGCACATCATCCTCTGACCTCTGTGTATGCTACAGCTCATGTGTTTCATGTTTTTCACACACAGAGAGGGAGAGAGAGACAAAGAGGGATGGGTGGGAGAGAGAGAGAGAGAGAGAGAGAGAGAGAGAGAGAGAGAGAGAGAGAGAATAAGATCCTAAGCCAGGACAATCCTTTAACTCTTCTTCCCAACTGAAGGGTGGTTATGGGCCTCTTTCTGTGTAGTCTACTAAGAAAGCTAAGCAAAGCGAGGCTGAGACTGTTGTGCATATAACGGGGTGGGGGCGGTGCCCTGGGACACATGGAGAGAGAACTATTCAAAGGGAATACCTTCCAAATGACATTTAGAAAGAAAACTAGGGCAAACATCGCCATGAAAATGGAAAGTGCGAGCCCCAAGGTGGAGAATGCTTTGGGTATGAGTGGAAAATGGATCAGTGGGGCAAGCCCAAGGCAAGCAAATGAACTAGGTAACTAGGTGCAGTGATTCGGGTGATAATAGAGGAAGCCTACAATGAGGCAGCCTGTGGAGATGGTAAAGATGGCCCGATAAGATGAGAAGGAACCAGGACTCCGGCCCAAGACTGCTGACTGACAAAAGACATTCAGAGAGTAATGGAAAACTGAGAAAGCCAGGCCAAGGGGTGTTAGGGAGTTGAACCAGCAGAATAAAGGATGGGAGTGAAGGGTCAGTAGTGTCAAATGACATTGGGTATTGTGGAAAAGCCGGCAGTGCTAAAATGGTGACAGGGTGCAAGAACTCTGAAGTGATTCTCAATGCTTCACACACAAATGAAAAAATAAATAATAGACAAATAGAAGGAGGCAGCTAGAGGGAACTCCACCTAAAGCCTTGAATACTGCTTGTCTGGACGGAATAGTCACTTCACCACAGCAACAGCAGCCAATGGGCAGCAGCCATCAGTAAACAGCATCATGACAATGTTCATGGTCATCTAGCACGCTGGCAGCATTCTTACCAGATACCGGATGTAATTATTAACAGAGAATTCTTTTTGAGTGGAATGAGTTCCTCTTTGAATCAGGGGAAGTTGTATGAGGGATGCATTTTCTCCGTGCTCTCACGGAACAATGGTGCTTGTATTTTAATGAACTTTTCCAAAATAATAAGTGAAGAAGTTCCAACTAAGATCTTTCTGACAGACATTTCATTATTATCCAGTGGCCACCCTCCTACTCTTCCCTTACTATAGATATGGAAAAATACCAGAGACAAAATTACTCAGCCTTTCTTGCCGGCAGGTCAAGGGCACATAACCATACTCTGGCTTCTGGGAGGTAAGAAGGCTGCAAAGGAGGTCTCCAAGGAAAGACTTTCTTCTCTAGTAATAGATTAGTGCTTGAGATGTGATCCCCCACACACACACCCTCCTGCTAGCTTTAAGCTCAGTTGCTAAGAGTACGTGTGCTTATGATTGTGGCAGCCATATGTGTGACCCCGAGGGAAAATGAAGATGCCACTCGAGAATGGCACCAGTGCTCCTGGGCATCTTGGTAAGTATAGATTGGTGTTCTGTCCTTTACAAAGATTTCCTAAAAGTGCGTTGTTGCTATTTTCCTAAATAAATGATTCACGGGGTATTCACTAAGGCCAGGTTGTGAGGTGCTGGAGTTCTCACCGTGAGTGTAGTAGACATCACTGCTGCCCTTTGGGAAGTCTGATCCAGGGAAAGACAGAAAGTAATTAGAGGCTATCAGATATCCATTTATCTTGACTGTGTGGGAAGTCTGTGGTCACAGAGGCTTCCTTGTGAAAGGGAAGCTTGAGCAGCTCTCCTGGAGAATGACTGTAGGGAATGAGGCAGATGAGGAGGGCTTTGTTCACTGTATGCCTGTGAATGGGTTAATAAAAACAGATGCCCCAAGAGTCATGAGGTCAATGGACAGACTCACAGGAGAAATGACGGCCACCTTCATCAGCTGTGCACACACACACACACACACACACACACACACACACACACACACACGGTCTCCTAAATCAGAGTGAAGCATTGGAGGGAGGCTGCTGTGGCCCCAACCTCAACCTCCCTCTCTTGGCCCTCCACAGTCCTTATTATGATCATGTTTATAAATAGCAAGAAAGCATCACCACACTTCTGGTGGCTCTGTCATGGACAGCAGCTCTCATGTGCTTACCATGCTCCTTGTTATAAATGATCTAATGACTGATCCCTTTCGGCTGAGAATTTCCATAATTGGTTTCAGCCTCGGGGTACTTTTGTGTTTGTTTTTAAACATTCAGCCATTTTGATTTATGTTAATGTGAAAATATCTGCATTTTCCTTTCTCTGTTGCATCCAATCTACAGACGATTATTTAGCATGAAGAAATCTCCAAAATAGCTGAACCTTTCCACTTACTTAGATTTCACCAGAGTCCCCAGGGTAGCATGAAAACATCTCTGAGCTAGGGGAGTTTTGTGAACTCTGCTTACAGTCCAGCAGCTATTCCTGTGCCTTCAGAATTCTGTAAACATGTGTCCACAACTATGCAGGCCTTGCACTGGCCCCTGGAGTCCCCTATCCCTGCATTGTTGGGAAGGGCCAGAGCCATGGGCTCCAGGTGGAGGGGAGAGAGGCCTGGAGATCTGCACTTCTCTTCCTGCCCTATTAGACAACTCCTCCTGGCCTGCCTTAGAGAAAGTCAGGCTGTTTTCTTCCTCCCCCATCCTTCTCTCCCCTCCCTCCCCTCCCTCCCCTCCTTCCCCTCCCTCCTCTCCCTCCCCTCCCTCCCCTCCCTCCCCT
>CABHPQ010160333.1:0-41343 GCA_902168405.1 Peromyscus aztecus | reverse complement strand
TTCTATTCATTGTCGCTGCTTCAAAATTTAGTTAATGCAGGAGGATATTATAAAAATTGATCAGGGTATTATTATGGCAGCCTTGGTTTAGGAACATCTCATCAAGGCTGACTGAAAAGGAGATGTGCCCTCACAATATCTATTCAGCAGAAAGGAGATACTACATTTCATGCATTTCTAAGAAAAAAGGAAGCAAAGGACTTTTATTGGGAAACCTATGCCTGTTACTGAGACATCAGAGAACTAAGCTTTCAGTTTAAGAGACAATGAGGATACTAGATTACCAGGCATAGAATAGCAAAAAAGTTACATTTTCGTAATTCTGTTATATATAATTAATTGTATATTTTATAAATAATAATAACTTTTATGTGATTATATTTAAATTTGTAATCTTGGCACTGTGTGAAGGAGAAAACTATCTCTCTAGAATCTGAATAGTTAATTAAGTATTTGGTCAGATTTGCAATGCTAATTTATTCTACTCATGTGGAACACACTCATATACATACTCACATAAGAAATATAGCAAACTACCACCACCACCACCACAAACCTAAAGCAGGGAGTTTAATTTAAAGAGTTTCAGAGTAGTGCTGCTGGAGACTTAAGCTGCAAAAGCAAATCCTTGCTTCAGAAGATTCAGAATAACTAAAAGAACTCTGTTCCAATCCAGACCAACCGTAATTACAGGACAGCATTGAGGGTTATATGCCACAGAATGTAAGATCTTTGATTATTTCAGTGATATCAAAATGTGTATAATTGTTTTCATCTTAGAGCAGACAACGTAGAATAATTTAAATGTGAGAACCTGGAAATGGAAACTCAGCAGATATTTACTGACCAAAGAATCATTGGCCGCTATGTTAGGTGCAATATTAAGTGAGTTGCCAAATGGGGTACAAGAATGGATATGAGTGTACATTGGTTGCCATTAACAGCTGTTTATGTTTCCTAGGGCTTTTGTAACCAACACCATAAGTCTGATGACTTAAAACAGCATAAATCTATTCTTTCTGATCTGGAGTCCAAAAGTCAGAAATCCAGGTGTTGCAAATGTCATGATCCCTTTCATAGTGAGTCTTTTCTTGTGTTTATTCATTTCTGATTACTCAGGTATTCTTCGGTTTATACTTTAAGTATTTCTGTTTATTCAGTTGCCACTAGAGTTTGTGTTCATATTCACATAGCATTTCTCTCTTCTTATAACAATTCTAGTTATACTGAAGTAAATCTTCCTCTAAGAACCTCCACTTGATCACTTCTCAAAGATCCTGTGATAGTTGATATTGTCAACTTGACATGATCTAGAATTACCTGGGAGACAAACATCTGTGTGTGTCTGTGAGGGGGTGTCTAGACTGGGTTAACTAAGGGAGGAAGAAACACCGTAACTGTGAGCAGTTCCATTCCATGGGGTGGGGTCACAGACTAAATAAAAAGGAGGATGTGAATGGAATGCTAGCATTTATTGCTGTCTGTTTCCTGACTGCAGATACAGTGTGACCACCTGCCTCATGATCCTATTGCCCTGATTTCTCAGCTGTGATGGACAGCACTGGAACACAATTCTATTTCCAGATAAAGTTGTAGGTACTGGGGATTGGGACTTCAATATATATTTTTTGGTTTATACCATTCAACTCATAACACACTGTGTTAGTCCATTTACTATGTACTGTATCCAGTATAGTTCCTATACTGTAACTATAGTATACTATAACAGAATATCACTAGATGGTGCTAACATATATCGATGGACTCTGTGCTATCTATCCCATGACATGGTAGAAGGGCAAGTGAGGAATCATGAGAGAGACAGAAGTGGAGGAAACTTGCTCTTAGTAACAAACCCCCTTTGATAATAATATCAGTCCCTTCATTAATCCACTACTCTCATGACCTGTCACCTTTTAAAACTCTCACCTCTTAATACTATGACAAGGTAATGAAGTTTCAGCATGAGTTTTGGAAAGACTATTTAAACCATTGCACACACCATAACTATTATGTGTGACGTGACTCATTTCTACTTTCCCAGGGTCATCTCTCGCTTCTTACCTCCTATGCTCACACTTCCACTTCTCTGAAACCCATAATCTTGACCTGTGTAGAATGTCTGAGTCACATAGGCTAAGGCTACAGGAGACTTTACAGCTCAGCTCAGGTATCATTTTCTTTAGGTGCCTGTCCTGAATCCCCAGGTCTGATTAGGGGCTTCTGTCTTAGGTCTGTTGAAACCCCGATTGTGCAGCATTGTCTTTACCAGTTTCTCTGGGTCTTTATCACCTACACTGAACTGTGATGTAGTTGAAGGCAGAGCCTTCGGGTCTTATCATCATGTTCTCCCTGCTTAACACAAGGGTTAGAACTTGGTAGACACCCAGCAAATATTTAGTGTGACTATGAGTGTTGTGAAGGACATTTGACAGAATGTAGAGGCCAACATATTTAGGAAGTGAAATATTGCTTGAGATGGTGTATGTGGCTGACAAAGGAAGACAGTTCCAGGGAAACTATTTTGAATCTAAGTTGAAGGGATCATGGAAAAAAATACATGATAAAGAATGCACTGTGGTAAACCCTTTAAGGGGTATGTTTTAGCTTTATGTTCCTAGTTCTTAGTATTGTGCCTGAAATTAAAATGATAATAGATTCATCTTCTCTAGCTACAGTACATAGTGAATGTTTCCATGTCTCTATGATGGTGTTTCTCCTGATTAAGTTAAGAGACAATAGAGAGGGTATGGCAAATGGCTAATTGGTGAAGAGCACTTGCTGCCCTTCCAGAGGACCTGAATTTGTTTCCTACTGTCCGTCAGGCAGCACATAACTGCCTATAACTCCAGCTCCAAGGGGCCTGACATCCCCTTCTGGCTTCTGTGGGCACCTGCATAAACACAGCAGGGGACACACACACACACACACACACACACACACACACTCACACACACTCACACACAAACAAATCTTAAAGGAGGAGAGGCTTGAAGGCTAGGAAGATAAGGTCTTCAACTTTATGATGATTTGAAAATGAGAACAGTATCTAATGAGGAGACTTCAGCAGCTAGGTCTATGAGTTTAGAGCTTTTTAGAATTGTGTCTTAGTTACTTTGCTATTGCTGTAACAAAAAAACATGACCAAGGCAACTTACAAAATAAAGCATTTCATTGGAGTCTTTCTTAAGTGTCAGAGGGTGAGTCCATGACCACAATGGCAAGGAGCATGGCAGCAGGCAGGCAGACATGGTGGCGGGAGCAATAGTTGAGAACTTGCATGTTGAGACAACAACCATGAGACATACCCCCGGAGACATACCTCTTCCAACAAGGGCATACCTCTTAGTGCTTCTCAACCAGTTCCACCATCTTTGGATCAAACATTCAAGCATATGAGCATACAAAGGCTATTCTCATTTACATCACCACAACTAGAAGGTCACAAAAAGCTATTTGGGGATGGTCAACATGGAAGACACAGAATCAGATTAGTTTTTAGAGGAATTGAATATAGAGTAAAATCTTAGCGAATGTGAGGCAATAGTTGAGTCAGTGAAGTAAATGAAGAGGCAGTCACAGAAGTGTCATAGAATTCAAGAGAGGAAATAATTGAAATATCATTAACTGCTTCAAGTTATAAAAAGATAGAGAATAGTGAGAAAAAAATTCATTAGTTGAAGCCTCAGATGTAGTCGCCTTCCAAGAGAAAGAACTCAGTGGTGTACAGGCAGAACAAATCTACTCTCGTGTTTAACATGGGATTTGGTGGCAGTTCAGTCACAAGAACAGGTATTATGTACAGACCATGTTTAGTAAAAGAAGGAGAGAAATTGAATAGAAGTTTGGAAAGTCAGTAGCATCAATAACTTACTGATGTACTTTTGAACATGAGGTACATTTTGATAAGTTTAATATTTAATAGCGTGAATATTTAGTTTTCAATTCATGGTAGAGTTGAAACAGTGAAGGCAGTTAAGTTACAGGGCCAGAGAAGTTATATGGCTTTGACTTAAAAGAGTGTGCTTCTAGATCTAGAGTCTGACTGCTTAGCATTAGGAAAGGGAAGTGGAGGTGAAGGGATCATGGGAAGTGTATGCAGTGGAGCACAAATCATTCAGTTAGGGAGAAGAATCATATTTGGGAACAGGAGTTGCTCTACTTTTGTGCCATTGTGACAATTTCTCAAGGACATGATTTAAGGGGAGAAATTATATTTTGGTTCATGGTTTCTGTCTATCAAGATAAGGAAGGTGTAGCAGATGAGCTTAGTTCATAGTGGTGGGAGCATAGGATTGAGGCTGTTCACATCATGGTAGACTAAATTGTAGAGAACCAGCCAGACAGTGCCCAGAGATAGCATATTCTAAGGACCCCCATCCCCAGTAACTTAATTCCTTCTTCGAGGCCCTGTCTTCTAAAATTTATAGAACTTCTCCAAATAGCACTACTAGCTGGAGTTATATGCTCAAGACATTTCAGATTCAAACCCTAACAGTCACTTCTGGTCATGTGAAAAACACATGAGAAACAATGGTTTAGGGGAGAAGAGGTTGATTTGGGCTCACAGTTTCAGAGGTGTCAGTCCATGCCCACTTGACTTCATTGGTGGTAAGGCAGAGCATCATCATAGAGACAGAGCATATGACAGGCAGCAGTTCACCTCATGGCAGCTGAAAAACAGGAAGTAGAAGGCAAGCCTATATTGGTCCTTCTTCTGCTTTTGTTTGATATGGGCTCCGAGCCATTGGACAGTGCTGCCCACATTAATGGAGGTCTTCCCCTTACTTCATGTGCCACTTGCCTCTCCCCTCTATAAACACCCTTTCAAACATTTCCCAAGCTATGATTTCCTAATCTCCTATGCATCTCTCAGCCTAATCACCAGTGGACAACCAAAATTAGCCATAGGAAGTGGGAACCAAGCTTCTTCATTCTGAACCAAGCTAAGGTTCAGAAAGGAAGCTTGGGACTTCTGAGTCCTATTGAAAACCCACCTAAACTGTTTGAAAGAGCTGTAGTGTTAGTTTCCCATTTCTTCAGGCTGTAAGGAATCCCAGGTCACCATTGCTGTTCTCCAGCACAGTACTGCTTTCTATACAGGAATTATTCTCACTTTACTCAAGGGTGTTGCTGATCAGAGAGTTGAATAGCATCCATTCTGGGGAAGTAGTTTTCTTCTCTGACAATTTCTAGAACCAATTTGGCTGTTTTGCAAATAGGGATGGAGAAATGTAGATCCTAGTTGTTGCCTCCCCAGGGTCATCATTAGCCAGACCAGCTGGCTAACAAGCTAACAAGCCTGTGGCTATAGAAGCCAACCTCACTGAAGAAAGATGGATTATACAGATAAGCCTCTTTTCAACTTCATTTGCTGAAATGATGCCTTGGCCCTTTGAATTAGCACTTGCAGAAATATCAGATTGGATCATTTAATCTTCTCAGTCAATACCTTACCACAGTTTACTTAAATGTCCTCTCCTATGTGACTTGTTTGGGTCTGCTGAGACAGTGGTGCATACTGTGGGTCCTACATGTGGAGGATTTTGCACTGTGGATATTCAATATGCCCCACTTTCTACCTGTAGAATAAATCACAATACAGTTCCTGAGATGGAGAAAAAATGGTCTGCAGTGCTGGGCATCCCTTTACTGAAGGGGTTCAGAATGCTGAGACAAATAGCAAGTTGGGAGTTTGATGGAAAAGTATTTATCTGTATGCAAATATTGATTTTCTTTTCCAAAAATATTTTTTCTCTTTCACTGAAGTTTGAAGCTATGCCTCATGTGACAGAGATGAATATGTATGTAGTATGCATGTACATGTTTTTTATACACGTGTCAGAATTCAATTCACCATACTTAGAAAACACATACACAAAGACAACAGATGCCAGAGTTGAAGGAAAGGGAGAAATATGTGACGAAGGCATTGAAATGTTTATTACATTTTTGAAGAGGTTATTGAGCGGTTTTCCTCTGACCTTATCTTTTGTCTCCTACACTGTCATGCAGCTTTTACATTATTATTCTAGTCAGCACCACAGAACCCGAGGCAGCCCATTTAGAAATCTCTCTTAACATATTAAACTGAATAGCAAATAGATAATTTCAGTCATAACTCACAGCCAATAAAAACCTTCCAGAAACCAGCAGACTCTCAGAACCTTTGAAGCCTTCCTCTTTAACTCCAGAATTCTAGAGGACATTAAAATCCAGTTCAGGAAATTCTGTGGGTGGCATAGACAAGGAAGCATTGCAAGGTCTTTTAAAACCGTAAGTCTAGGAGCAGAGCTGTACTTCAGGTGTGGGTCCAGAATGTGCCTTTCCTTCTTGTTCTAAAGAGTAGGCAGAAACCACTGTCCGTTATACTGCCTTCTGGAAACACTCTGTTGTCACAACAAGACGCTGAGAAACAGAAGGCACACGGGGAAAAACAAAGGAGATCAGAGCGAAGGCACCAATGAAAGACTGAGGAATGACAGACCCTACAAAGGTCATATACTCAGAGAGTCCACAGTCTAGAAAAGAAGTTACAGGCTTATTTTAGTGAAAGACTTTGGCTAAATTATCTGAAATAAAAAAAGAAAACAAAAAAAAAAACACCCAAGTTCTTCTGTTAAAAAAAAAAACCTTAAAAAATAAACAAAACTCACTCTCCATTAAAATATCTAATAACTCCTTCTGCCAAGATTTAGGTTCATCTGCTTTGTTAGCCAAGTCAAACTTGTCATGAATTTACATGAACCAGCATGACACCATCCCCTGGGGTGCAATCATTCTTGAATGTGAAGAATATAGCTGAGTATTTACTTTTAAGAGACTATGATTTCTTTATCCTTAATTTTATATACCTTAATCATCTTCCCTCTAAACCCTTCAAAGTTCATCACATAATAAAAATATGGGCTTGGTTCTTACCTATGATTATCCCAGGATCATCTCTTTCATTTTAAATTCTGAGAAAATGTTGAATACACTGAAACAGTTTCCAATCTTTTTTTTTTTCCTTCACAAAATATGCGATGGTGAAGTTCACATGTACAACAGAATGTTAGAATTGAAGTTTCTGCCAAGATACAGAAATATGTATACTGACTGCATTCTGAGGGTGCAGGTAGTTTCTGTGCAGAGCTTTCCAAGGAGTAGGCAAGGAACTGGCTACACGATTCTGGAACCACTCACCCACACAAAGGTCATCAAAGGGTAGAGAGTGGAGATGGTTTCAGTATTTACAGGCATTTCTTTGGGGAGAGCTTTGCTAAGTCTTACCTTCTCTTTTTAGGGGATGGTTAGGCAAGTATTTCTTTCTTCCTCTAAAATCAAGAGAAAGGAGATTTAGCAGATGGCATGAGGAACTTGATATGTGTCCTCTGTGGTTAAGGGCAATGGCTGCCTGGCAACTGATGATTACATGGGAAACCTAAGTGGCAAGACCAGTCTGCTAGCTGTTAGGACCACAGGAATGAAGAGGTGGCTGTGTCGCTTGTCTCTCTTTCCAGCATTTCCTGAGCAAGAATACTGAGAATGTTTTCCACAGACCAGATGTGGGACATGCAAGGGAAAGCCGCCCTAGACTCTGAAAAACTGTTGTTAGGGTCTGTTTTTCTCTCTCTCTCTCCTTTTCTGTTCCTCAGCACAGCCTTTCTCAGTCAGTGCCACTCTTTGTATTGTCAGAGTGATTGTAATTGATCCCTTGAGCAAATCCTTCTAGATGGAGCAGATGTCCTTGTGAGTAATAGCAGAGTCATGCAAGAGGAAGGAGGGTGTGGTTGCCAGGTACACCAGCTATTAATGGTCTATATACACTTAGTATTCCTCTGGTTCTTATGTTACACATCAGAGTTCTAGACTTGTTCAATCTACATCTGCTATTTTGTATCCATTGATCTGCCTCTCCCTATTTCATGCCACTCCCACTTATGGCTTTGATATAACCACTATGCTATTCTCTACTTATGTATATCTGAGTCTTTGTTACAGCGTCCAGATAAGTGCAATCATGCAGTGGCTTTCTTCTTGTGTCTAGTTTGTTTCATAAAGTGATAAAGTCATCTAGGTCCATCCACTTTGTGGCAAATGGCAAAGGGGCTTTCATTTTAAGGCTTAATAATAATCCATCACATGTACTTATACACACACGTGCACTATATCTCATCTGTGATATATAGAAAATATAATGTATGTATAATATATATCAGCCATAGCCTATAATGGACACTTAGTTTGTTTCCATATATCTTACTATTGTAAATAATGTTATAATGTACATAGGAGTGAAAGCATTCTCATAGTCGGATATCACAGCTCCTGTGGGTATATACCCAGAAGAGAGTCCTTTTCTTCATACACCCTAGCAGCAGTTGTTACCTCATCTTTGTTGTTGTTGTTTAGATAGGGTTTTACTGTTGCCAGGGCTGACATTTACTATCATCCTGACTCTGTCTTCTACATCCTGGGATTACAGGCTTGTGTCACCAAACCTGGGTCTCTTGTGTTTTATAATAGCAGTCTTCACTGGTGTAAGGTAATATCTCATAGTGATTTTTACCTCTTTAGTTCATTCCCAGTTTGGAAATGTTATTGTAAATGGGACTGTTCCTTAGTTTCTCTTTCAGATGGGTTGTTATTTGTGTAAAGAAATGTTACTGATCTTTTTTAAAATTTTATTTATTTTTAAAAAAGGCTTTTTTTCATTTTACATACCAATCCTAGTTCCCCCCTCTCCTTCTCCTGCCCCCCGCCCAATCCCACCCCCATTCACTCCTCAGAGAAGATAAGGCCTCCCTTGGGTAGTCAACAAAGTCTGGCATACTAAGTTGAGGCAGGACCAAGCCCCTCCCCCTTGTGTCAAAGATGACCAAGGTACCCCACACTAGGGAATGTGCTCCAAAAAGTCAGTTCATGAACCTGGGATAAATCCTGGTTCCACTGCCTGGGGCTCCCCAAACAGATTTAGCCACATAACTGTCACACACATTCAGAAGGCCTAGTTTGGTCCCATGCATGTTCCCCAGCTGACAGGTCAGAGTCCATGAGCTCCCACCATCTTGGGTCAGCTGTCTCTGTGGTTTTCCCCATCAAGATCTTGACCTCACTTGCTTCTGTGATCCCTCCTCCTTCTCTTCAACTGAAGTCTAGGTACTCAGCCCAGTGTTTGGTTGTGGATCACTGCATCTGCTTCCATCAGTTACTTTATATAGGTTCTATGATGACAATTAGGGTAGTCACTAATCTGACTATAGGGGAAGGTCAGTTCAGGCACCCTCTCCACTATTGCTAGGAGTCTTAGCTGGGGTCATCCTTGTGGATTCCTGGGGATTTCCCTAGCACCAGGTTTCTCCCTATCCCCCTAATGGATGGAGATGGAGAGCAATGAATGTTACTGATTTTTGTATACTGGTTTTGTAACTGGCAATGCTACTGGGCTTCTGTATCGGTTCTAACAGATCATTTTAGGTAGGACTTTTGATCTATAGAACTGTGGCATTTGCAAATGACAATAATTTCACTTCCATTTTTTCTGATTTTGTTGTCTTTTTATTTATTTTCCTTATCTGGTTGCTTCTGCTAGTACTAATAAAAATAATAATCTGACTTTCCTGCCTGATACCACATCTTGGCAGAGAACCCTTCATTTGTTCCCCACTTAATATTGTACTCACTGTGTGTGAATGTTTTGTAAACGCCATCTTTTAAGTTGAGAAAATTTTCTTTTATACTTAAACTGTTAACACTCTTCTTTTAATGAAGGAAGAATGATGGATTGGGGGTGGTGGCACACACTTATGATTTCACATTTGGGAGACTGAGGCAGGAGGGTTGTGAGTGAGGCCAGCCTCAGTTACCCAGTGAGATCCTTCCTATATGAAAACTAAATAAAAACAAAAGGTGTGTTGAGCTTTGATAATTGTGGCTTTGCATAAGTGAAATAATTCTGTGTTTTTATGTTTCATTCTGATTGATTAGTATATATTAAGATGGCCTTGTATGCTACAGATGAATCCTGCTTGGCCATAAAGTATAATCCTTTGGAAATACTGCTTTGTTTGAAAAAATGTAGTTTTGGGAAAAGTTTTAGATGAGTGGTAAAGATAATGACCACGTCGATGCACCTCTGTACCAAGTTTGTTCCCCTCCCCCTCTTCTGAACGTGTTACTGTGGTGCATTTGTTATAACAAATGGGGTCCACAGTCACTCACTGTAATTACATCCTCCTACTTGGGTGGATATTTCAAATTTGAAATTGCAAGGCTTTTAGTATAATAAAGTAATACTCAAACAGTCCCAATGTCAAAGAAATGAAAAGAAGGCCATGGCCAGAGTCATAAATGTTCTTTCAGATTACTGGGGACTGGAATTGCCCATGTTTCTACTTTCAATTTTTTAATTAATGTTGTGGGATAGTTTGAAAAATGATGGAATTTGGAAGCTTTCTCTTTTTTTTTTTTTTTTGAGACAGAGTTTCTCTGTAGCTTTCTCTTTTTCAAGAGGTTTACATCAACAATTGCCTAACATACTGTCACCAAGAACTAGTTACTATGGGCTCCACAATGCTGTTTTGAGAGTCCTGTTCCAGTTCTGTTGAGTCTTCTTTTAAAACATTAATTGAATAATTTCCTTATGAGAATTTTATGCATGTGGACATCATTTTCCACTCTTCCCTCCCTCCCTCCAACTCCTCCCATGCTCTCCCACTACTTCACGGATTCAAAACCTCGTCTTTACTATTTTCACATTCACAGACATATATACACACATAACATACTGAATCTATTTAGTGTTGCTTTTATGTACATGTATTTGGGGCTGATCACGTGGGACTGGCTAATCTACTCAGAGGCCCATCCCTGGAAGAAAAGGACTCTCCTTCTCTTGGTAGCCAATGATTGCCTGTAGCAGTTAATCTAAAGGTGAGGCCTTGTGAAGTCTGCCCCATGTACATTGGCATGTCAGCTGGTGCTGTCATCATGCTGGCCTTGTTTAGGCCACCATATTGTTAGGATTTCTGGGTACAGCTTCCCCTGTCATTTCTAGAAAACATTATCTCATAGAAGGTGCCCTTATCCTCTGGCTCTTAGAATCTTTCGGTCCCTTCTTCTATGATATTCCCTGAACCTTAGATATTGGAGCTTCATTAGATGTACCAATTGGGGTTGGGAATTCCAGGGTCATTTATTCTCTTCATTTTGGCCAGTTGTAGATCTATATATTAGTCACCACCTGCTGCAAAAAGAAGTTTATTAGACTCACCTGTGGGTATAATGGTACGTATTTAGAGTACATTTGGAAATTACATTGGGTAATTTGGAAATTGGTATTTGGAAAATAGATTTTCTTCTAGGGTCTATGAGCTTTCTAGCCTCTATTGTTTGGTTAGGTTTACAGTGCTGGGAATGAGTCATCTATTGAGTAAGCCATAGGTTATTTAGTCAGCCGTTGGTTACCCACAAGACAAAAGTGCCACTATTGCATTGTTGAGGCTGTCTTAGTGGGCTGGTCGTTGTTGTGGTTCGTAGGCTTTTCAGCTGTGTAAGTCTGTTGATTGCTTTCCCCCCTTGGCAGCTTGCACAGCACCTTCAAACACCATGAGAGTTAGTCCTCAGGGAGAAGGCTTCTAGGTCTGATCCATCTTTATTTCTTCAAATAAAGTGTCTGAAGTGTGTACTGTTTTCACCGACAGGGTCTTACCTTCAGGTTCTGGAGCAACTAGAAGTAGTGGCGGCAGCATATATCATTTTGGGAGTTTTGGATCCTCTTGATCAACAATTCCAAGGGAAGTTTCCCATGCCATCTCAAGAAGTGTGGCGAGTCACAAAAAAGTTGCCTTCGAGAATATGCTATAGTGCTCACAATAGCCTATTACATTGATGATGGAAACTTAATTATAATAATCTAGGGATTGTGATCTCTGAAAAAAAAGAAAGCTATTTTTAGGGGCTTCTTAGGATTTTTAAGTGATAAGAGATCTCAGAGGTAATCTGTGTTTCTCCTTGAAACAAAGCTCTAGATTTCCCATTAAAACTGATTTCACTTCCAGCCTTTTTTAATCGTGAGAGATTCCCTTTAACTCAGTTGATACAACAGATATGTCAGGATTTGTGAATCAGCCTTGATTCTTTGTCTGCCTCACTGGCCTTTCAGGCCTCTGAGCCTGCTAAGCAATCTTGAACCCTGTGTTTTCTCAGATGCTGGTATTTTGCCTGGAATGGCTTTTCCTGGGAGACTCCTCATTCTTCAAATATCTCAAATGATTCTAATTATGCTAGGCTCTCATACATTATTGTATCATCTAAGATGCTGTGATACCTTGATGTTTTATTAGAGTGAGTTTTCATGTGATCCTATCTAAATATCCCCCATCTCCATTATTTTATATTTAAAAACCTTTGACTTTCCTCAGAACGCTCGTTTCCACTTGGAATCCTATTTGGCACTTCATAGTTCTTCTTCCCAACTGGACTTTGAGAGATCAGAATGGCGTTTGTCATGGCATTCCCAACACCCAGTGCAGTCTTTGGCACGTAGTAGGTGGTGCCTACTTCTTTTATTTTTATATGTGATCTGTTCGTGTGTGCAAGTGTTTGTGGAAGCCAGGAGTCTTCTGCAGTCACCCTCACTTTAACGCTCTGAGCAGAGTCTCTTACTGCACCTGAAGCTCACAGATTCTGATGTAATGGCTGGCCAGCAAGCCCCAGGGATGCCATGTCTCCACCTCCTACTGCTGAATTATAGGTGCAGTGCTGTGCCTGGTCTGTTATATGGGTTCTGGGGATTTGAACTCACATCGTCATACATGCACATCAAGCACTTTATGAACTGAATCATCTCACCAGCACAATGCATAGTATTTTGAGTGAGTGAATGAATATGCTTTCATGAGGTGTTTATAGGGTTTTTCCCTCTGGGAGTACGGTTTCATGACCAAATAAATTTAGAAAATTTAAATGAAAATCGTTTTAGTTGGTTTCTTTACTGTAGATTGTTCCTGAGGCTTTAGTATACATTTGGATTACCCACTGTTAGTGGACTATGAATTCCTAAATGGGAGCTATTGCCTGTCTCTTTCCTTCTCTTTGATTTGCAGCTTCTATTTTGAGGGGAGTATCTCTCAGAACTGTTGCTCTGTGGCCTGTAATTCAGATGATGCAGTCCAAGGTCCTTCTTTTATAGATAAAGATACTGAGGACCAAGGAGATTCACTGGCTTACGTAAAGCTACACTGTAGGCTTTTGTAGGAGTCAGGTTATTCATGAAAGTTTCAGCGTCTAAGACTGCCTACCACATCTTTATACAATTAGTCAAACCAACACAGAGACTTGTGTATAGTGTAAATTACAGATCAGAGTTTAGAACAAATTTGGCCTCCTTTGGAAATTTCCATTTTTCATAAAAAAAAAAACCACAACAAAAAACTTCAGACACCACAATTTAAAAATGCCACCACACCTCCACCCACACCCAGATCAAAACAAAAATGCAGACAGTTTAGTTTGCCCCAGCTGTCTGGGAGGGGAAGGAGCCGGGCAAGAAGCGTCTAAAGGAAAGTCTGACATTTGTTTCCTCACTGGATTGCTCTGCTTCTGTGGGAGTTTTTCATTTGGGAGGACAAGTGAGATTGTCTGAGGCTAGACTCTGTGAGTTCAGCCTCATCATTGGGAATTGGAGGAATGTTATGAGTAAGTGCATGACTTTGGAATCCTACAGCCGAGGGTTGGAAACCTCCCTTATGCTTTAGAGCCTGTGTGACATTTAGCACATCACACCGAACTTTTCAAAGCTTCTCTTTTCTCCCCTGAAACTAGGATTACTGTTACTCTCACTCACGGGACTATTAAGATGGGTTACGAACATTGCCACTCACCAGTAAACATTCTAAATGTTACTATTTTAAGGAAAAAAAAAAAACCTAATGAGCATTAGTTAGAGACATTGGGGAAAAGTCAAAGGTTTTAAGGTTTCAAGACTGATTGAAAATCTTCTTATGAGGGTATACTAAAGTTACAAACCATGCCTTTCTAACTTGGTGTTGAATATACTACCTAAAAAGAAAACACAAAGTCTACGTTATTTCCCAACCCATTTACATCTCAACCACTTAGGGTTTTATCTGTAGAACTCCAATAAGACTGTCTGAGTTGGTAGAGCATAAACACACTCTGAGACCATGACTTGATGACACCATGTATGGTCAGCACCTTGCTCGAAGGATTTGCATGGTGTGCTTGACAAAAGAGCCATAGTCTGATCCTTTTGAGATTGGATTTCATCTTTGTTGGGACAGCTTTGTAGAGAGTAACTTTACTGGGTCTTGGCAGCCTTAGGGTTTAAGAAATGGTCTTACTAGAGTTTTTGAAAGCTCAGAGTACGTAGTGAGTCCGTTTCTACCTTGGCAGGTTGAAAGTTAAACATTGAAAGTCTCGAGCTCTCCTCTGGTAACTGTTCCTTGCCTGGTTTTCTGATGCCTTCCACACATCTACTGTGCAATCTTCACCCAAGGACAGAGGGAACTTGATGCAGATTTTGGAACTCTTATTCATTAACTCACAGCACTTTTCTCATCTCAGAATTCTATGTTTATAATACACCTGATACAATCAGGCCACACAATCCCAATCTTTCCAGTAGCGTGCCTTTGTGGTCCTGGATTCTGATATCTTTCCTTAGTATCCGGCAGCAAGCTTTGTCAAGTATTCCTAGGTTCACTTTGTTTCATTCCTCTCAAGGATTGTCTGTGCCCCACCGCTGCAAGATTATTTCATATGTCTCGCCAAGTTTTACAGCTGTTTAAGAGGACAGTTTTCTGTGTGGTGGGCAGAAGCGGACGTCCTTTCCTGTCTTTGGTCTCTGCTACTTTAGCACAGGGTCTCTCTCTCTGCCTTGAAAACCCCTCAGTACCAGAGTGGTGAGACATGAATTTACTAATGGTCTTTCCAAGCTTCTTCTGTGACTAACAGTTGGAGCAGGGTGCTGGGTATGGTCCAGAGAATCAGCCTATCATTAGGTAATGGAATAAAAAGGAACTCGTCAATAGCTGCAGAAGTATTAGAGCTTTGTGTTTGGTGTAGTTAATATTCTAGAGCATACAAATAAGAACACATTGGTCTGAGTCATGGACCCACTTCTGAACTCATTTATAATCACATTTGATTTTCAACAATCCACTAGCTGTTTATATTGACAATAAATAGAAGAATTAGAGAAGATCTGTGCTCAATTCTATGTTTCTAAAATATCAGAAGGGCCATGGCTTTCCTATGTGTAAAGAATCCTCATAAATATAGGTTCATCAACATTTATTTTCTTTTCCTACCAAAACATTAATTATAATGAAATAAGCCAATATATTACTTCTATGCTAATGTTCTGAATTGTTCTTTGAAATGAGAAGTGATCATATATTAGCACATTTCATAAAGACGTACTAAAAGATGGTCTCTTTCTTCCTGTAGTAGACTGTGTGGTTTAAAGGCACATAGATTTTTAGTTTTTTTTTTTTTTTGCTTAGTATGTAAAAGATGATGTAAAATTGGGGGAAAAAATCCCCCAAAATAATTAGTTAGTTTTTCTTCTTGGTAGGAGGTAGGGACCACTGGTGAGAAGGTGTTCATTAGTAACTTTTGGCTACAAAGATGTTTGCTGGCATCAGGGAAGAATATTTAACAGTGCTTGCAAATGATATTGCCTGTATCATTAATAACGATGATGAGCACACAAAGAAAAATCCCCAAATTCATACTTTCACATTTATTGCAGTTCCTTGTTTTAAAAATCTCAATGCCTATTAATTCAGGTGCCATGATTTTCTTTTTTTCTCTGAAATCATTTCAACTTGGATAGCTTTGGCAAAGCGTTGAAAGAAGATAAAACATCCTTGTTTTATGACTGGTCTGTGAATTTGCTGGCTGCAGTCTTTAGGGCCTTGAGCTCTGAGAATTTCCTGCCCATTTGTTACTTCAAATACTCTTTAAAAAACAAACCACTTTGATGTTTCCTCTTCATTCTTTTGAGTGTGGAACTTCATTGTGATAATTGTCTATATAATGGTGCTGCACAACCATCTTATGAAGACAATGGGCTGGACAAATATTTAGAATGTAGTTAGGGATTACTCTGATTTAGTAAAGTGGGAGTTTCAGGTTCTCCTCCATGATCCAGGCCTTCAGTAGCCTTGGGTAGTTGACTGGGTTTCCATTGTCAGGCATGGCTTTCCTCTTGTTGAGCAGGCCTCCAGTCCAGTTAGAGAGCTGTTGGTTACACCAAGGAATGAGTGTTACTATTGCAACCTTAGAATTATTGTGCCACAGTGGCCATTGCTGTGGTTCATATGTGTCACAGCTGGATAGGACTGTTGGTTGCTTCCCTCCTTCGGAAGTTTGCATGGTACCTTCTGGTCCCATGAAAGCTAGTCTTTAGGAAGGAATTCCAGTTCCAGTTCAGGGGCCTCTGGGCCCTTTTCTAAAGTGCATGGTCTCTTCAGCAATAGGGACTTACTTATCATCTCTAGGGGGCAATCCAAGGGCAATAGTAGTAGCATGTAATGTTTTGGGAGTCTCTTGGACAACCCCAACCAATTACTCAATAAAGGGCTTCTCATGCCTGGTGTTGGTGTTTTTGTTAGGTGGTCTTTGGCTCCTGGAGGGATTATTTGCAATCCAGATGAGAAAATTTCATTTAAACTACATATGTATATGTATATACAGACTTATGTGTATCATAAGATTCTTCTTTGTGGTAGATCACTAATAGTGTGATTCCTTATAACTTTTTCAGACAGAAGATATATTATTTTGACTATAGTGTTACTAATGAGATGGAATCTACCATTTAGCTACCTCACATTGAGTAAACTCTATGATTTACAAATAGTTTGGTTAATTTTTTCTCACTGCTGTTTTAATATTTTGTTATTGTGTTATATTATACTTCTATTATAAATTTACTTATTTTTTATAAAGTATGAAATTAACTATCACTGTATTTTTGTGTTTTCTGGACTTCAAGTCCCTAGAGATTTACTAATTTTTTGTTTCATTATTTGCTAATTTTATTTGTGATTTTAAATCTTTGTAAACTTATTATAATATAGTCAGGGCAGGTTATTAATAAACTTGACTTCCTCCAAAGATATGGTAACAGAGAGGAAACCAAGTGATTTGCATGATAGTTTTATATTCTGGAACTTAGGGATATATTAAGTGCTTAAGTTTAAAGCATTTAAAGATAAAACACATGCTTCAAAGTTTTCAAAATAATTTAAAGCACAACTTCAAAAACAGAAAATAATGAAAAGACTACTGGCTCCTTCAACTGAGTTATGAAATCCATACCAAAATATGGGCGTCTGGGAGCCAGTTTCTGGACTTTTCCATGACTGATGTCTATATTTGCTATTAAAATGTTGCAGTTTCAATTTTACACAATTGAGCTATCAGTTGCTAAGATCTGGGAGAGATTGCTAATTATAGTATAAAGAATGTCTATTTTTTTCCAGGAGGAAAAGAATCCAGTGCACCACTTACTTAGAGTGATGATTTAAAATATTTCTCAAAAAGCCAAAGTCCATAGTACATTTGTAGAAATGGTCCAGTGGCCACAGTAACGAAGGAGTCAGGAATGATGTAGTGCAGAGCATCACGCAGGCTTCCTGGCATGTGCATTTTAAACAGTACTGTGCTGTCTCCAGGGCTGTCAGAGTGTAATCTGTGAGCAATTGAGGAAAAATCAAAGTCAGAAACCTAGGAGAGTAATATTGTTTTGGAATTGTCAAGTAAAAGATTTTGGTTTGGGTTTGTTACATCTGGAACCAAACGTTGCATGTGGCACACATCATTTAAAGTTTATTATTTTAACCTTAGACCCCTTTGTTTGAAATTGATGCTGTTCGGTGCTTGTACCACGGCACAAGCATTTTCTTCTATTACATGTGTGTCTGTGCCAGCTACATGGTAAGCATGGTGAAACCACAGCTTAGATGGTATGTCCTACCATTCACATTTTTATTTTGTTGTAGGAACTGTCAAGATGAATGAGTTTGTGGAGATGCTCAAAAATCAAGGCATGGCACCAGGTAATTGAAACCATTTCCCAAAAATCTGGGGAAAAAAGCAAAACAAAACAACAACAACAAATCTAGTCCAACTGCTGAAAAAGAAATCACCCCCGGGCACTGCTGGGGTCTGCAGGAAGGAAAGGCAGTGTGGTTTTACATTTCCAGACCCATTTAACATTTTCATAGGTGGATTCCAAGCCTGTGATTACAAAGTGTGAAATCCATAATAAAATTCCCATGAAATCAACAGAATATACATATAACCATTGTTTAAAGGCTGGTCTTCCTTTTTCACGGAGTGGCCAGGGTGCCACAGAATGCTTTCTTCTTTGTACGGAGCAGACCTATGTCACTTCCTATCACTGGTCGACTTACCCTACCTAGGAAATGAGAAATGATTTGTCATTCGAGCTAAGTTCACCCTTGACATCATAACCTCTTCTGACCTGGCCTGCAGCAAATTGTCTTCTGGGAGCAACATGTAGTGAACTTGGGCTGGCCTCGGTAGGAGAGAGGAGAGTGCCTGGAGAGACCATGTCCTTTTGCTTCCAAATCTAAACAAAGATTTGCAGGCCAGGAATTTGATTGCATTCTTTGTGCAGAACTTGAGCCTTCTAAATGCAGTTTAGAATTCTGATGCCTGCATGGACTTCCACCTCCTCCAAAGTTTCATGTCACGTTGAGAAATAACAATAGCACAACACATTACTGGTTACTGCTTCTGAGGTTCCCCCCTCCCTCCCTCCCTCCCTCCCTCCCTCCCTCCCTCCCTCCCTCTCTCCCTCCCTCCCCCCTTCCTTTCTTTCCAAAGTTTCTCTACAGGACAGATGGGGAAGGGATTCCTTTCCTTACTTTGAAACTGAGGACTCTGAAGCCCAGAGAAGTTAAGTGGCTTCCTCAGGGTTACACAGCTCAGCACAGAGGTAGCTCCTAACAGGCCTTCTGACCCTGAGTGCTGCATTTTCCCTTGCACGGGTGCCTCTTCTTGGTCTTGTGTTTTCTTCTTACCAAAGTGAATATTTGGGAGGCCGTTTTTCAAAAGCAGTTGTGGCATCACACATCCAGATGCTGTTTCCATGGGGCGGACAGCCTGGAAACGTTCAGCTTCTCCATCAGGACCATCGGCGCTCACTGTGAAGTGGTGTCCAAACTCTGCAGTTCTGTGAGTGCAAGGATGTGCTCACTCCTGCAGTGTTGTGTATTTTCATCTTGCAGTTATTCACACGTCTGCTTCTCCCCCTGCCCAAGCTTTGATTATTTGATGGCTTCATGTGTTCCATACTGAATTTCAGCTATTTTCACCCCAGCCGTTCTCCTCCCTCGCCTGTCTTCCTCTCCCACTGGCATCATTCTTCTCAATAAGTCCCCTCCTACCTCCATGTCTTCTCTGTGTGTGTGTGTGTGCCACTGAGTTTAAAGTCACTTGCCTGGGAATGGGTGGGAAAATTCAGTGAAGAAAGGGCAACTTATCTGCGGCTGTTCCGCTGAAGAAATGACCCCTCTCCAACGAATGTTAATAGCTGATAGTCCCTCTGGTAGGGGTGGGGCCTCGTGGGACCTTCTCGCATCCGTGATAAAATATTGATGGGCCCAACCTCGTGCGGGGTTTTGTGCCTGTCACTGTAGCTGCGGTCTCTTTGAGAGTGCCCTGGCTGTGCCGTGTCCAGAAGACTTCCATGTCTGTTTCTAAAGCTCAAGTCCTCGTTTCTGAAGGCTAGATCTTGTCATAGTGCACACTCCTCTGCTCCCGTACAATGTCTTACATGAAGATGTTTGTTGCTCCATGTTTCACAGCTCCATGAATGTTTGCTGAAAGGAACTAAAGATTACACAGAAGGAGCTACGGAGTCTGGATGTACTTCCTTGTGCCACCTCTACCCACAGAGAGACTCTCCTAGTGGCTGGTGGGACCGAGACCTGACTATCAGATTCATTGTCCTTCAAGTAACTTCAATTTAAAAAGCGGCATGTGGCTAGTAGAGTGTTAGACGTGGAAGCTCCAGATTTTCATATATTTGAACTCGGCAAAATCTTTAAATCCTGAAGGAATTTTGGTCTTTCAATATGCTGATGGTTTCCAGTGAGCTCTTTAAAAATATTTTTAGAATTTTAAATCATTTTTATTAGCATGCCCTAACCATACACATGCATGGGATCTAGTGTGATATAGTAACCATTCATACAGTGTGCACTGCTCACTGTTTTCCATGAGGAGGTTGTCCAGGCAGCCCTGGGAACAGAGATGGAATAGTCCCAGATGTCTTCTTGCATTAAGGTGAGAGGCTCATTCTGCTTCTGGGTCCTCTGAGGAGGGGCTGGTATCCATCTTTAAGTACTTTCTGGAATGTAGGGGAGGCTTGTCTTGTGGAGTTGTGAGGGTCAAGAGGGCCTCTGGGTTGTGCAGTGGGGATTTCTTGAGTTTCAAGGATGCATGCTCCAGGCCTACAGCAAGGAAAAGGTCATCATTTCCTAAGGAAAAAAAACTTCAGAAAACAAAGGAAGACAGGAAGGTAGCATTTGATAAATAGATTTCTTCTTCATACACAGGCTGGGTATATCATTTTCTGCAAGAAAGGCACTGTTACTCTCTTTCTCGTGGAAGCTGTATACATCACCAGCAGCCAAAAACTTAAGCATTTTTTTCTAGTTTTGAAACTTCTAAATTCTTCCTCTGCAGTTGTCAGCTTGGGGAAAAAAACAAAAACAAAAACAAAACAAAACAAACAAAAAAACCCTCTCTCCTCTCCCCACCAGACAGCAGTAGCAAAAACTACCCAGGAAGAGAGAGATGCTGTTCATGCAGGCTGGACCCTTTGATCTCAGCGACTTCTAAGAACCTCCGTTCCCCATGCTGTGGCTTCTGCTACGTCTCTCAAGGAGCCAAAAGGTTAAACAGAGAGAACCGCGGGAGCGAAATGGCAGCCAAACAGCCGGCCCTTGGATAGATAGCTCCGTGGTTATGAGATTTGGGGCAGAAGTTCTTTCTCAGGCTGTAAACAGTATTCTCAAAGTAGATTTTTGGATCTTTGTGCCCTATCAAAAGTAAAACAAACATTCAGAAAAAGAAAATGGGTGTATTTTTCGCATTGATGTGATCATCAGCAACTGAAAAGCTGATTTATACACATCCTAAATTCCAGGGCTGAAACTGGGATTCATGATGGATGGATGTCATTATCTACGAAGGGGCTCCAGTGTGTCTGTCACAACTCAAAGAGCAGGTTCTGCCCTGAGGAGGCTACTGCCTGACACTGCTCCCTCCAAACAGTTGATATAATAAATATTCCGTATTGTGTATGTAACAGGCAGTTAAAATTGTGTCCAGATTTGTATTTAACCCTTCCTGTTTTTCTCACAAGGTAAAGGGTAAGCACTGTTGTCTCTTTGGAATGCCATCATAAAACGAAAGGAACACACAGAGACGGAGGTGACCTGGCTGAGCTCACAGAGCAAGCGCATCTCTAGCCACACTGGCATTTGAACAGGAATTTCAATCCAGGAAGCATCATGCTGGCCTTTCTCCTCAGCAGTCAGAGGACAGCTTCAAACCCTTAGGACATAAGAAAACCTGTTTGTACAGAATGTATAATAAGAGTGCAAAAGAGGGAAAGACTTTGATCTGGTAAACTCTCAGAGGCAGAAAAATTAATGCACATGGCTCTTTCTGACCCCCCAAATAACATTTTTAAATGAGTCCTTTATTCAGAATAATTTTAGATATACAAAAAGCTGCAGACAATATAGAATTTCCATATACCCTTCTTCCACTTTGTCTTAATGCTAACATTTATAATTTAACTTTTTGAATTCACATTCTAATTTTATATGAATGGGTCCTCCCTAGAATCTTGCTTACAACTGTGCTTGTTTCTATACCATTCCTTTGACTTTTTCCAAAAGTTTACTGCTAAGATGGAATAATCTTCATACATGATAGGGGTTCAAAAATTGAGCACTGACAGTATCTATGAAAAGTCACTGGGGAGTCTTAACTGTAGTCATGCTTGTTGGGAAACGTGAAAGAACAGTCTAGAATAACACATAACCTTAGGCAATACTCGGGATGGAAGCTGTGCTGTTTTCCCAGGAGGTGTTAGAGCAATGCTGAGATTGACAATCTTAGAAATGGCGTTTTTGGAATGTGCATTAAAGGATCTGTGTTTTCCAGAGTCCCTGGTGAGTTCCACAGTAAAGAGAAGCAAAAGGAACCAGCTCTGTGAAAATTTGGTTGATGATGTTAATGTTAAAGTTGGAACTGAGAGAAATCTCAGCGTTGCTTACGTGAAAGTAACTAGTGAAACTGGACCAGGTGGCACATGGCTTCAGTCTAAGCACTAGGGAGGCAGAGGAAGACAGATCTCTGCATCTGAGGCCAGCCTGATGGACAGAGCAAGTTCCAGGACAGAACAAAAGCAACTGCTTGCGAAGCACTTAGGAACTGGATCATGAAGTGAATAGATAGGCAGATCCTAATAGATCCTTTAGGTCAGAAAATCTCACAGCCAATTAGCCACTCTGCACTTTACTTTGTACTAATGCATTTAGACCCAATCCCAGGGCTACACAGAAAAACCCTATCTCAAAAAGCAAAAACAAAACAAAACAGGAAGTGATAAGTACATCAGTGTAACAAATGGAGACAGGCTGGTGCCCAGGGAGAGGACCGCCTGCCATTGAGAAGGACTAAGAGTAAATGATGCTTGTTTAGTGAGGTGGGATTGACATTAACGTTAGACTATGCTTCCATTATATCTGTTTATCCTTTGAGTTTTGGTACTTCTGTTTTTTGATGGACTTCTAAAAAGCTGCGTTCTCTTTAAAAAAGCTGCGTTCTCTTTAAAAAATGTATTACTGTCAATTGTGTGTATTTGTGTGTGTGTGTGTGTGTGTGTGTGTGTGTGTGTGTGTGCATATGACTGCAATGCTCTTGGGTGCCAGAAGTTGGTGTCTGATGTCCTGGAGCTAGAGTAACAGTAGGTAGTGAGCTGCTCTCCACCAGTGTTGGGATCTAAACTTGGGTCCTCTAGAATAGCAGTGTAGGTTCTTTACCATTTCCCCAGCCCTAACTGACATTTATTCTTAAGGTAACTACAAAGGGAACAAAACAGAAAAATCTCAATATCTGGTAACTTTTGACCTACAAGAATAACACTTTTAAATGATTCAACATAAAACTTAGTAAACTATATATAATTAATTCCAAAAATTTAATTTGCTAGCACATTTAATTTTTGTTGTTTTTATGAATGTTGATGTAAAAACAGACACAAACAAACAAAAACCAGTCTCAAGGATGCTACTTACAGTAGAAAAACTCAATTGACAAAGGTTATGAAAAATCCAAGCAAGTAGCTCCTTTTGTGTAAGGATCCAGACGTGGCACCCCTGCATTGCAGCTGTAAGCCAAACATGGCACCCTTGCATTGCAGCTGTAAGCCAGATGTGGCACCCTTGCATTGCAGCTGTAAGCCAGATGTGGCACACCTACATCGCAGCTGTAAGCCAGATGTGGCACCCCTGCATCGCAGCTGTAAGCCAGATGTGGCACTCTTGCATTGCAGCCAATTTCTTTGTATTTTCTTCCCAGGATTCTGTTGGTTCTGAGTGTTTTGATTTTACAGGTTTGGTAGTGATCGGCATCTTTCTCCACAGGTCTGAGGGAGCACACCTCAATCATTCTCATCATTGCTCATCATCCCAAACCTTCAGGTTTACTTTTCAACCATAAGATGGCATCATATCACATTTTATGCTGAAGAAGCAGCCAGTCTTTCTGCTCACCAAAGTGATTAATGTTCTGCACATGTCATAAGTCATGGGTATAACACGTTGAAATTTGAAGTTTATAAGCAAATATTAGGAGCTGACGTGTCTATTTAGGAACTTAACCTTTTTTTTCTTAGATTTGATCTTTCTATATCATGATTGAGATGTTAGCAATGGAACAAATTCTTACTATATTAACTAATACTATGCTTCACCTTATTAAAATATGCAAGGCAGTTTCTTGCATGTATATAAGTGATTCAAAATATTCATTGCATGATTAAATTAAAATATTCCTTTAATAGGCCTTCCCCTCCGGAATTAATTTTCTCATTTGTCAAGTTGAATTTACAGCGTACTTTTATTGCTGTGACCCATTTCTTACCAAGATAAGAAGCTCACTTCATAGAGAAGTTAACCTCAACAGAAGACGTTTAATTTCTCTACTATGCTTTAAAAATACATTACTTTTTTATATACCACTTTTCTTTGCTTAATTAGAAATGTCCAGAACTTGAAAATTGGATAAACATGCTGGCTTACTTTCTTTGGTTGCTTGATTGAGAACTCTGGCTTAGTTTTGAAAACCAGAGTAAAATTTGTTTCATTTTTCTCTGCAGAAACAGTTTGTACCTTGTAGAAAACATTGCAAATGCTCTCTATATGAAACTGTCCCTTCTTCAGATGAAATGGTTTTGTTCTTGGAACTCTTTATAGTTTTTGTGAGAAGTCTGTGTCACTTCCCTGTAGGGAATACTCCCACAAGGCATGTTGTAGGGCACCTTAGAAATCTCATTAGCAATCTGGAGATTGAATCATAAGACTTCGGTCTTAATGTTTCTCTCACTGGGAACATCTTGGAGCCCTTAAGTCTTACACTGAGTGCTTATGGTGCCAAAGCAACAGATTAAAAAGTGAAGAAATGTTAACCATGCAAAAAACAGTAATAACTTTACATTGTATAAACCAGCTAGAATGATGTTTCTATTAAATTGGTTTACTTGATTCAATGAACTGAGGTTTGGCTACACCCTAGGTACTAAATCTCTCTTTTTTCCTGGATGGAGCTTTGCTTTCAAAAAGATTCAAATTATATTTCTCTGCTGTCAATCATGTTGGCATTTCACATGTCAGATTTTTCTCGCACTGACAAAATGAAAAGCCAAACAGAAACAAACAGGGCATTGTGATGCAGAGTGGAAGGCTACTCAGAGGACAAGGGCCGATGACTCCATCTCGGAGAAGATGGTCTCAGAGTGAAATGCAGGAGACACAACCAGCTCCATATTGTTTCAGCTTTGAAACAATAGAACAAGCTCTGGATTCCCTTCTGATCCATTTCTAGGAACATCGGGAACCACATTAGATTGATACTAGACTAACAGTGGTCAAATGTCAAGGATGGGATGACAGTAGTCATGGAGAGCATCCCAGGACTAGCCAAACACTTAGCCTAAAATGGATGGAACTAGAAAATATCATCCTGAGTGAGGTAACCCAAACCCAGAAAGACAAACATGGTGCGTACTCACTCATAAGTAGATTCTAGATATAAAGCAAAGAACAATCAGACCCATAGAACCCATAGAACCAGGGAGGCTATATAGCAGGGGGGACCCTAGGATAACTGTGGCTTATAATAAGTTTTGGTTTTACTCAATTACTGGGCAAGCCTTAGTGAAACATTTCACTGTTAGGATAAGAATTTATATTGTATCAAGCTGATAATAGAAAAATAAATAAATAAATATGAAAAAAAGAAGTTAAAAAAACACTTAGCCTATAACAGAGATAGAGACAAGGGGGAGAGAGGGAGAGACAGAGAGAGAGAGAGAGAGAGAGAGAGAGAGGGGGGGGGGGGGGGGGGTAGTGGAGTCAAAGAGTGGGTCAGGAAGGGACACAGGGGTGGAAGAGCAGGCAGGTGAGCATGGTAGTAAGATTTGTGGTTTGTTTTGTTTTCTTGAGACAGGGGGTCTCTGTGTAGCCCTGGCTGTCCTGGAACTCACTCTGTAGACCAGACTAGCCTCTAACTCACGGAGATCTGCCTGTCTCTGCTTCTTGAGTGCTGAGATTAAAGGTGTGCAGTCTGACCACCTGGCAGATTTGTGAGTTTTAAACTGAGGCAAAGTGACTGTAGAGTTTTAAGCAGGGTAACTACTTACCTTATATATAGTTTAAAAAAAGATCGCTTTCGTTCATCCACGGTAGAATGAAGGGTGCATAGTCATGCAAAGGGATGTTAGACCTCAGAGAATGGGTGATTTGCTGCTGTACAAAACAGCATGAAATATCATGTTGATTAAATATAAGGTTGAATGAGAATAGCTAAATGCCCAATAACACATTGTATGAGACCATTTATGAGAATAGATTAGTGTTGAATTATGTCCTTGCTACAGGGTTGTGCCCAGTTTGTGAAGATACATCAAGCTGTACAATCATGATACGTATTCATAATTCAAGTAGGGTGGTGCAGAAGTGAGTATAAGTAGACACATCTTAGATCTGCTGTGAACTACAGTGAAATATTAAGAATTAGATGGATATTTGATCACTATTGGTTTCAGTAAAATTTTATGTGGTTCACCTTTTTAGGAATGGATCACAAGGATACCCATGACTTACTCTATTGTTTCTTACTCTATTGTTATGAGCATTTGAGCTTTTTCTCACACTTAACTAACATGGGATTCATGTATCAAAATTGAGTCGTTTTTAATGTAACTTACTAACTAACATACTAGCAGTGTGCTCTAATCGACTATGAAAATGATAGCAATTGACCAAAAGTCTGTCTTATTTTAAAAATCAGGAGTTCAGTGTTGTGATATGAGAGTACACATTGTATTTGAGGTCATCCTGTGAACCACCAGGTTTATGAGTTTCTTTCCCCCAATCTGAAGTAAGGTAGATTTTACGTCTGTTTAGGTAGCCTTGTGTGGGCTGTCCGATCTCTGAAGAGAAGCATGGGGTCAAGAGGTCCCTCGCCAGTGTGGTGACAGTTTTTAAGTTGTGAGCTCTGAGGTGTCTTAGCTGGTGGCTAAGAGGTAGAAAGCAGCTGCCCCGTAACCCTTTCTATTGTAACTGAATCTTTAGATTCAGATCTGCTGTGAGAGTCAAAGGAGAAAACAACCTTGGGACTGGTCTTTGAAAGTAATTTGCTTCCTGATCTAATGCATTCTCAAATGCCCTTCATTTGAGCAAAGTAGTGGGAATGAAATAACCCACTTTCTGAAAGTTAGGGTCTGGGGAAAGCTATTTTAATCTTCTTCTTCTCCCAGCGTATTCCTTTTTCATACAAGCATATGTAAAGTATCAGTGAAAGAGATGGGTGGTGTCTGATATGCTTCGGGATATGTATGTATATTTATCAGTTTTGAATTGATTTCCTAATATCAGAAAAACATGCCTCTTAGTATTAGATTTTTCAGAACACACAGATGGAAAGTAGTTATCAGAACACCAGTCGTTGCAACTGGCTTTATTTTCATTGTGATTCACCAACTACAGAAACATGGGGCACATCCTAATTTTGTCCCCAAGGGCCATTAGGAAACACAGCCCCACAATGAGGGGTAAGGAGAATGAGAGAAACAACCTGCAAAGATTTCCCTGAATGATGTCCTCTCCTGTCTGTATACAGAACAGAATCAATGCCAGCCTCTAGACCTGCTGATCTGTTCATGAGACAGAAGCTAAAATGTGAAAATTGAGTTTCTCCAATGATGGGTTTCCCTCTTTCAGACGCAGCTAACACTTCTCCCAAGCAGGTTTGGCAGCCTCTCTACATCGCTTGAGTGTAAGGTTGAGAAAGGGTGTGCTTTCCCTATATCATTGTGCCTTAATCTTCTTAGATTTCTCTACAAAGAAATCACATTAATCAAATCTCCTTTCTGCTATATGAAAGGTGCACGGTGACTAATGCTCGACTTTGGGTGAAATTGGATATGGGAGAAAATCCTGACTTGAAATAATACCAGTTCCTTCTATAATCCTGTGTTGCCAGAGTCTCAGCTCAGGACTGTAATTTCCAGCTCAGAATCTGTGAAACCTTCAAATGCTGCCGTGAACTCAAGAGATACTATAACAGTTAACAGGGCAGCACATTCCATTTAAATATATGTACAAATAAAATGAAATACTTCTTGGAAAGTGTTGGGGAGTGGGATTTATGGGTGTGTCTTTAAATTAAACAAGGAGCCCAATGTGTGTAAAGAACACTGGTGTTTGTCCGGCTCATAAGCTTCCTGGGTTATAACCAGGACAAAATATGTCTGAAATGTAATCTGACTTGGAGAACACTAAATCCAGAATCCATGCATCTGAAATATGGTTGTGTTTGAGAATGCCTTTCTTAGGAAATGATTTACATATTTAACATCCGTCAAGTATTTTTAGAACCTTTTGAAAACAACTTTTCCCCCTTTCTGATTCCAAAGCACATCCCTTTGAACCTCTTTTGGGAGGTGTCAGGATTTTCAGAAAAGTCTTCAGTTATTAAGAACCCTGCCTAGAAAGTAAGATACATGATCAATGTGGGGGCATTCAACTAAAAAACAAGAAACTAAACACATAATTCACAATTCATAATATCACATTATATTCTATAAATGTATGTAATTTGTCAATTGGTATTAAAAACAAAAGTTTAAAAAAGAATCAAAAGTCCCCCAAAACAAACACCTTCCTATCTTACAGAGTAATGGGACTAGTGTGGAGTCCTGAGAAAAACTATGTGAAAGAAAATGTAAACACATGTAATTTCTTTAAGATATAAGTATTTAAAATTAGTCCACATTTTGTCAGTACGATACATTTAAAACTAGGATAGGTATATTTCAATTCACAGTAACCTGTGGCTCCCGGCCACTATACTAAATACATGGTCCTAGATTCTACATTATCTTTCAATTTTTTAACATTTGAACATTTTTTATTTTATTATTAAGTTTTATGTGTGTGCACATGAGCATTTGTGTGTATGAATGTGGGCACATAGAATGCGGAAGTCAGAGGGCCCTGAGTGCTGCTCCTCATCTTCCATTTACTTTGGCACAGTCTGCTGCATGAGCAAGGCTGGCTGACTTTTGAGCTTCTGGGTATCCTGCTGTCTCCAGCTGCCCTCTTACTGGAGCAGCACTGAGATTATAGACACATGTGCTACAACATCTGTGGTGGTTTGAACAATAACGGCCCCCATAGGCTCAAATATTTGAATGGTTAGTCATCAGAGAGTGGAACTGTTTGGAAAGGATTAGGAGGTGTGGCCTTGTCGGAAAAGGTGGGTCACTGGGAGTGGACTTTGAGGCTTCAAAAGCCCAAACCAGGCGAGGATCTATCTTTCTGCCCGAGGACTGGGATGTAAAGCTCTCAGTTACTGCTTTGGCACTATGCCTGTCTATGTCCTGAGATGACGATCATGGACTAACCCTCTAAAACTGCAAGCCAGCCCTGAAGTAAATGCTGACTTTTACAAGTTGCCTTGGTCATGATGTCTCTTCGCAACAATAGAACAGTGATTAAGACAGTATCCGTCAGGTCCTCATACTGGAGAGACAGGTGCTTTACCCGCTGAGACATCTCCCCAGCGCCCACTTTGTTTTTGAAACATGGGCAATGAAACAAGGTCTCACTAAGTAGGCCAGGCTGGCTAGGTTCTGAGGCTCAAACTAAGGCCCCTGTACTTATGAGGCAATCACTTTATCAACTCAACTAACCTCTCAGCCTCCCAAATGCATTGCTTTTGATTGTGACATTTGAAAACTTAGTTAAAAAACAAGATTTGATCAAGAGTAGCATTCACAGAGCCAGTGAAGGATCTCGCCACTAGAACTGATGACCTGAGTTTAGGACCCAGAAAAACTGACCCCTATGAGTTGTCCTCTGACCACCATACATGCTATCCATACATGCATGAACCATAAATAAACAAGTAAATAAACAAATGTAAAATCAACAAAAAGAACAGCACACACAGTCTCTCAAGATAGTACTTCAAGACAATCACTGGATGAGGAGTTTTGTTGCTAAAAAAGTCTCAGTCATTTGCTAACAAATGATGTTTTTCTGACTGTGTAAATTCTGTTTTCATCACACTTTTACACTAGAGTTTAGCATTTTACAGTGTTTTCCTGAAACAGTTATGATGTCCTAGTTTGTTTTCTATTGCAGGGATAAAGACCATGACAAAGAGAAAGTTGGGGAAAAGGGGTTTATTCCATCCTACAAATCCTGATCTCAGTCTATCATCGAGGGAATCCAAGGCAGGGACCCAAGTAGGGAAGGAACCTGGAGGCAGGAACTAAAGCAGAAGCCATTGAGGAACATTGCTTGCTGGCTTGCTCCTCATGCTTAGCTCAGTTTTCTGTCTTATATACCTCGGGACCACCTGACCAGGGCTGGCACCACCCACAGGAGGATGAACCCTCCCACATCAATCACTGATCAAGAAATGCCCCTACAGACTTGCCCACAGGCCAGTTTGATGAAGCAGTTTTCTCAGCTGGGGTTCCCTCTTCTCAGATGACCTGAGCTTGTGCCAAATTGACAAAAAACTAAAAAGCCCCTGTTGCTGTGATGAAATACCCTGGTGAAAACAACTTAAGGAAGGATTTGTGTTTGCTCACAGTTCATAGGTTCAGGCCATCAGAGTGGGGAAGCCAAGGCAGCAGGAGCTTGAGGAGGTGGCAGTTGGTCCCCTTGAATCTGCACCCAAGAAGCAAAGAACGGTGGATGCTCATGCTCAGCTAGATTTTGCCTGTTGATGTAGTCCAGGACCCAAGACCACTGGACGGCACAGTCCTCTTTGATGGTTGGTCTTCCCACCTCAACCAAATCAGAGGTTAACCTCATCTAAATAATCCTGCACAGGTGTGCCAGGATATGTAAGTTCTAGGCAATTCCGGATCCTGTCAAGTTGACAATCAACAGTAACAATCCCATATGGGAAACAAGAGGCATTTCTTAGTGTCTTAGTTAGGATTAGTATTGCTATGATGAAACACTATGACCAAAGCAACTTTGGAAGAAAAGGGTTTATTTGGCTTACACTTCCATATCACTTCTCATATTAGAAGGAGGTCAGGACGGGAACCCAAACAGAGTAGGAACCTGTTGGCAGGAGCTGATGTGGAGACCATGTACTCCTTACTGGCTTGCTCTTCATGGCTTGCTCAGCATGCTTTCTTTCTTTTTTCCTTCCTTCCTTCTTTCTTTCCTTCCTTTCTTTTTTTTAACTTTTATTCCTTTTTTTGTGGACTTCACACCATGTATCCCAATCCCATTTATCTCCCTGCCCCCTTGCATCTGCCCTCTGCCCTTGCAACCTCCCCCCAAATCAAAACCAAATTTAAAAGAAAACCCAAAAACCAAACCAAACAAACAACAAAACAAAACAAAAAACAAAACAAAACAAAACAAAAAACCCAAAAGCAAACCAAACCAAACCACAACAAACAAACAAACAAAAAAGAATCTTGTTATGGAAGCTGTAGTGTGGCCCGTTGAGTCACACAACTTACCCTTTAGTCCATTCACCTTTATTTACAAGTGTTCATTATCACGAGTCATTGGCCTGGCTCAAGGTCTCTGGCTTTTGATATATCACTGGCTTCTGCTATATCTGGCGCGCGCGCGCGCACACACACACACACGCGCGCGCGCACGCACGCATATACGTATACGTATATGTACACGTATATGTATATATAATGGACTCTCACTGGGGTTCCTCTTGGGTATCCCATTGTTGTCCTGTGTCGTGGAGATCCTGCTGTTTTGGATCTGTAGGTTCGCCCTCTTCACATGCTCCAACAGTTTGGTGGATGTTGGGGTGGGCCAACTCATAGCCCTGGTTCTGGGCCTGGGTGGTAGCTGAATTGGTGAGCCTACCAGCTTGCCCTCATGGTCATTACCCAGGCAAGTACTCCACCACTGCCTCGGCTAGCTCACCCAATGCAGCCTGCAGCAAGGAGCAGGGTCAGTTCTCCTGATCTCAGGTCCTCACATCTGGGTCACCCACACTCACATCACCAGGGTCAGCTCTACTGTTTTGCCCAGGCAAGGTGCAAGGCTGTCTCTCCCAATTGCTGTAGGGGACATACCAGGGGGTGGGGTGGAGTCAGTTCTCTGGCTCTCACTCCCTCAGGGTCAGTTCTCTGGCTCTCACTCCCAAGTTCAGGGTTGGGGGGATGAGCTCTCCCCTGAGGGGGCAGGGCCAGCTCTCCTGCTGCATTCTCCAGTGAGGGGTAGGGCCAGCTATCTCAGGGCCAGTGAAGGGCAGAGCTGGCTCAGTACAGCATTGTTCCAGTCAGCCCTTGTGCTAACACAGGCCATGGACATCATCACAGACCACAGCTGCTGCAGGACCATGGACCCAGATATGGCCCTTGGCAGAAACTCAGGCCCAGACATCACCATGGCCCAGTGGCAACATAGGCCACCCAGTTCTATATGGTCCCAGTGACAGCATGGCTCTTGGGCACCAACATGGTCTCAGGTGGCTGACAAGACCTGGGCATCTTAAGAGCCCTCTGTGGTCACAGGAGCCATGGACAGTACCCCAGACCCTGGCCATTGCAGAGCCATGGACCCAGACATGGCCCTGGTAAGCGACCTTTGCCTGGACATCTCCATGGCCCCAGGTGGCAGCACCAGCCACCTAGATCAGTATGGCCCCAGTAGGGGCATGGTCCTCAGACACCAACATGGTCTCAGGTGTCTGACCAAACCCCAGTCATCCACATAGCTCTTGGTGGTAACAGGAGCCACAGATATCAACTCAGACGCTGGCTGCAGCAGGGCTACAGACCCAAACATGGCCCTGGGTAGTAGCCCTGGCCTGGATGACACCATGGTCCTAGGTGACAGTGCGGGACTCTCACATCAGCATGTCCCTGGTGACTGCATGGCCTTTGGACACGCTTATGGCCACAAGTTGCAGCCCAGACCTTGGGTATCTATGTGGTCTTTGGTGGCAGCATGGGCCACAGGCATCAATATAGACCCTGGCTGTGGTAGGACCATGGACCCAGACATGGTCCTTTGCAGCAACTAGGGCCCGGATGTTACCATGATCCTAGGTGGTGGTAGAGGCCAGTGGGACTGGCATGACCCCTCGGGCAGTGTGGCCCTTGGCCTATCAACAATGGCCCCAGGTGGCAGCCCAGACCCCATGGCATTGGCTTGGTCTTTGATGGTCTCAGGAGCTACAGACATCAACACAGACTCTGGCTGCAGCAGGGCCATGGACCCAGACATGGCCTTAGCCATAGCCTGGTTCCAGACAATACCATGGCCTCAGTTGACAGCACTGGTCACCCAAATTGGCCAGGCCCCAGTGGTGTCATAGCCCTTGGACAGCAACATGATCACAGACTGTGGCCTAAACCCCAGGCATCCCTGTGGCCCCTGGAGGCAACATGGGTCAAGGACATCAGCACAGACCCTGACCAAAGCTAGACCATGGGCATAGACATTGTCTTCGGCAGCAGCCCAGGTCAGGATGTTACCATGATCAGCATACTGTTTTATAGAACACAGGACCACCAGCTCAGGGATGGCACTACCCACAATGGCCTGGGCCCTCCTCCATCATCACTAATTAAGAAATGCCTTTTAGGATTACCTACAACCAGATCTTATGGAGGCTTTTTCTTAATTGAGGTTCCTTCCTCTCAGATGACTTTATATTGTGTCAAATTGACATAAAACTATCCAGCACGGTTAGCTCTTGAATTCAGTCTTGTGATCTTTTTAAAACACAGTTTCGGCTGAGTGATGGTAGTCCATACCTTTAATCCCAGCACTGGGAAGGCAGAGGCAGGCGTATTTCTGAGTTTGAGGCCAGTCTGGTCTACAGAGTGAGTTCTAGGACAACCAGGGTTACAAAGAGAAACCCTGTCTCTAAACAACAAAACCAAACCAAACCAAACCAAACCAAACCACAGTTTCAGGTTCTATGGCGGTTTGAATAGCTGTAGCCCCCATAGACTCTTGTGTTTGCTTGCTTGGCCTGTAGGGGGTGGCACTATTAGAAGATGTGGCCTTGTTGGAATAGGTGTGACCTTGGAGGAAGTGTGTCACTGTGGGGGTGGGCTGTGAAGTCCCAGATGCTCAAGCCAGGCCCAGTGTCACTCTCTCTTCTTGCTGTCTGTTGGTCCAGATGCAGAATTCTCAGCTACCTCTCTAGCACCATGTCTGCCTGCATGCTGCCTTGCTTCCCATCATGATGATAATGGGCTAAACTTCTGAACTGTAAACCAGCCCCAATCAAATGTTTTCCTTCATAAGAGTTGCAATAGTCATAGTGTCTCTTTGCAGGAATGGAAACCCTGACTAAGACAGGATCGTTTGCCTCTTACAGTTTTCTCCATTCTTTATGCATCGTCACTTTGCAGCTTAAGGGTAGTTGTCACAAACATCCTATACATGCAGTAGGGACTCGTATGCTTTCAGTGTTTTTAATTATCTTCCATGTAATTTAACAAGCATGTGTGTGTGTGTGTGTGTGTGTGTGTGTGTGTGTGTGTGTGTGTGTGTGTGGAGTACTGGAGAGAAAAAAGGTGGACTGATACCCATTCTATGATCTTAACCAACCACTGTTCAGTGGGCCGTGTGGAACATACAGTGTATCTAGCAGAAAGCGGTAAGCATTCACAAAATGCTAAGAGGAATGCATTTCCTTCCAACCTGCGACTATAGTTAGGTGGTAGAAAGAGTCAAAGTAGAGAAGAGGGGTCCTGTAAGAGCTTCTCTGAGGTTTTCCTAACAAGGATGACGATACGAATGCTAACCTGAAGAAAATGTCTGCCAAACTTGTTTCTTTTACCGTTTAGTTTTTATCTGCATTCCTTCAAGATTAAATATGGTTTCAGTTTATAAAATTCTGAAAACTATACATCAGAGACATTTACATTCTACTACAAACAGAACTAATACTGGCCTATAGTGATAACCTGTGAGTGTCATGGTTGGTAACAGACTATGTTTTTATTATTGTGAGCCATATTGTAATCCAGGAGAATCAGAACAGTCCTGGAAGGTGGTAATGTCTTATGTCATCCTCATCCCTCTTTTGCTTTTCATGTCATCTGGAGAAAACATAACCAATACACCACATGACCACACTGAGTTCACAAAGAGCTGCTGCCACGATGTCCTCTCAGCAGTTATCCAAGCAAGGAAGAAGCTGGTGAATTCCAGGAAGGTGATATGTTAACTATCAAGAAGAAAACATCAAGACAGTTGTCTTGAAATTCTTCATGTGCCAGAGAGCAGGGTAGAAAACAGCCATCTGGATGGATGAGTGAGCAGGTGGAAGAGGATTGTAGAGAAGGCTCCCACTCAGACACCAGTGAAGAGTTAGAGAAACGTTATCTGTGGGAAATGATAGATTGTTCAGTACACAAACAACTCTTTTTGGTCCATAGGTATATTTTTTTAGTTTATAATTAAATGAATAAAAGTTAACTTAGTGAATATAAAATACATAGACAAGGATTGATTCTAGAAAACTTTTGATAATTATTGCCAAATGATTTCAATGTTGCTGACACTTAGATATATGGGAATCATACTCTCTCATAGTCTTTATTAGGAACATAAATACCCAGACTACACGTGTATGTTGTATACAATAGCTTTTCTACATAATTCATGTTCACATTTATTATTCATATTCCAACTGAAAATATCTTTGTATGGATGGTTTACATTATGACATGTGTAAGAATTCTTAAAAATCTTTTCAAATAAGATTTATTTTCATATTCTACTGTCTGACTTCTATCTAAAGGTAGTAAAAAATACAAAGAATTGAGTATATACTTGATTTGTGAACAAAAACCAGACCTTTCGTCATGTGGTTTATATTTATTTTTGCAATGCCCCATGTATGTGCATGTGTGTGTGCTTGTGCCTGTGCCTTTGTGTGTGTGTGTGTGTGTGTGTGTGTGTGTGTTTAGAGGCCAGAAGAGGGTGTCAGATTCCTAGGAGCCCAAGTTACAGACAGTTGTGAGCTGCCTATATAAATGTTAGAAACTTGACTCCCAACAGCTCTCTGCAGGATCTGCATGTTCTACTGAGCTCCTTGTCTTCTGATTTAAAAGCTGTTATCAATTTTAAGTTCTCAACTGATGTTCCTTTGGTATACATATATGTACATGAACATAAACACAAATATGTGCTAGGCCTAACGATGTTAGTAGGCCAATATAAAAATTACTCAGGGGACAATTATCAGTATCAAAATGGTGTTGATCTGTGGGGTGCTATTGTGCTGTGTTTATCAGAATCAGTCACCTCTGGGAAGTCCTTTTTACTTGGATGGGGGATGTCAAAGAAAAGAGGCCCCTTGTATTTTAGTTGCTCAGAGAGTTGGACTGTTTGGCCAGTATTATATTAAAGAGGTGGGGTCACAGGTGAAGTGATGGAGTCAGGACTATTTCCAAATGTTCCTCTTTGAGTGCTGGGTAGAAAGCTGAGGGTCGGGAAATAGTCTTTTTGGCCACACAATTTAACAGGCTGTGGGTGTGGTGTGGTGACTCCATTTCTAAGGGATTTTTCCTCTGAAGTGTCTGTCTGTTCCTCAGGATTTTTGTTCCCAGCCAGCATATGCCCAGGATTTGAAATCAGCGTAAGAATTTTCTTTCACACTTAGTGTTTATCCTTAGTGTGTTGCCATTACAAGATGCTGGACAAACCATTATTCTCATGGGTAGAATTCAGTTGCCTCTGATTCTAGATGTATACTTGGAAGTCAGTTCCTTCCTTCCTTCTCTTTTTGTTATTGCTTCTTTGACAGTTTCCTCATGTATGTCTGGCTGCCCTCAAACAGGCCAGACTGGCCTTGAGGATCTGAGAATGAACTTGGACTGTTGATGCTCCTGACTGGATGTCCTGAGTAATGAGCTTACAGATATGCACCACCATGACTAGTTTATGCTGAGGATCAAACCCAGGGTTTCATGCATGCTAGGCAAGAACCCTACTAATTGGGATATATCCCCAGGCCCTGAAACTTCCTTTTTCAGTAGCCATGTGTTCCAGCTTGACTGTACTTTCCATCTCTTCCAGAGTTATTTTAGACTATTTCCTGTTTGCTAACATTGTGTTAGTAGGTCAAAGTTTATACTCTGCTGGGGTTCAGATATTCTTCAGGACTTTTTGCCCAGCATTGTGTCTACCTGGTGACCTGAACTCTATTCACTGGATTTCTTTGCTTGGAGAATTCAACTCAATTCATTGAATTGAAAAGATCTGTCCTCCTCAGACACCAGGCATACACTTGGTGTACATACATATATGAAGGAGAAACTCTCTCTCTCCCTCTCTCTGTCTCTCTGTCTCTGTCTCAGTCTCTCTTTCTCTCATACACACACACACACACACACACACTTTAAAACATTTTAAAATTATGCTTGTTTCTCTCTCTGTGTGTGTGTGTGTGTGTGTGTGTGTGTGTGTGTGTGTGTTTGCATGTATGTGTATGGGTGCTCATGCCATATGGAGGTCAGAGAAGAACTTGCAAGTGTCAGTTCTCTCCTCCTATCATGTGGGTCCCAGGGATTGAACTTAGGTATCAGCCTTGGCGACACAAGTGCCCCAAGACACTGAGCTATCTCACCAACCCTGTGCTCTTCCTTCTTGATAACAAAAGGCAAAAAGCCCTTTAATTTCCTCTCACATAAAGGTGAAGTCAATCCTCAAGTAGCAAAAGCAGCAGTAAGACAGGGTTGGCAGATGAAAGAAGCTAATGAGTTGTCTGGGTGCTTCATGTGTTGAAGTCCATTCCTGATTGTTTTAGTTGAAGCCATTTTTTCCATCATGTGACTTCTCATAACAGCCCTTTGTCATTATCCTATAGTCATCTAATTGAATTATCTTTTATAGCTCTCATGGAAGGCACCATCTCCCTTTTTGTCTGCTGTGAAATCACTGTTATTTAGGAATGGTTATTTGTATTCACATGCAGAGGGTCGGAGAAAGAGACTGAAATGGAGCAGGGACTTGTACCGAAGAGACTAGCTTCTCTGGAGAACTCTGCTAGCTTCTCACTTCCTTTCGGGGGATCCTTGCTATACCCAACGGCTCACTGTTATGAGATCCAGGATGAAGATGGATGGTCTGGATTCCTCCAGTTCATCTCATCTGTTGGCTGGATTCTGTATGCTGCCTACTTCTCCTAACTGCGGCCTTTGGAGGTAGGGTTTCCAGACACAGATTTTCAATTACAACAGTAAGTACTTTCAAATTATCTGGTGCCTCCACACATACAAATTGAATGATTCCAAAACTCCAATATTTCGGGGAAAAAGACTACATATCCTTTTGCTTTTCTTCTTTTTAATTCTACATTGCCCCAACTTTCAGTTTAAATTAGATCTCTACTCTACTTATGCTCCTTCAAAAGACAACCAGGCACCAAGGTTGTCAAATTGGATGTGGAGCTTCCTAATTTTTTAGGTTGTCCCCACTTCATTTATGCATAAACAAATGCATTTTTCTCTGGTAAACTTTGCATGAAGATATGGTCTTATAATGGTAAATATGGGTCTTGTCTTCATGTAGAGGATGGCCTAGGAGGGAGTATGACATTAACAATTAAGTCTGGTAGAATGTTTGAAGTGATATCTTTCGGTTAAAAATGAAGTGCCATAGCAACCCCCAGAGTAGCTTCATTCTTTCAGGAGAGAGGGACTGAACAAGGCTACCCACAGGAGGCAATAGCTGAAGCACATTCCGTGGTTTTTCTCTGAAAGGCTGGGGGTTTGTTCTGGCAAGTGTATTTTTGTTTCCACCTACTGACTACAGGTTTAGACTCAGTGTGCAATGTTAGTGACATCAATGGAAATACGTATTTCACCAAGGACAGCTACTAAGGAAAAAGGAAGCAAAGAAGGAGCTAATTGAGATGTAATGACGTGAGTGTGAAAATATATAATTAAGCTATTTGTTTCTTTATTACTGTCTACCTAGTTAGAGCAATTAGGAAACCAGAGTTCTCTGCCTGGAATGAAAATTCCTAAGAAATGAGAAGATACAGAAACAAGAGAAAGAAGGTAAAGAAAAAAAATCCTAGGGTTCTTCAATTTGTTCAGGGAAGCTTCTTGTAGTGGTTATTTCAACCTCTAGGCTGGTGGTTTTACTTGGGAGTGTGTGTTCAGTAGAAGTGGACAGGAAGGAGCTACTGGACACGTGTGTGTGTGTGTGTGTGTGTGTGTGTGTGTGAATGTGTTTGTGTCTCTCTCTATATATATGTGTGTGTGTGAGTGTGTGTGTATATCTGTGTGTGAGTCTCTGTGTGTAAATATGTTTGTGTCTCTCTGTGTGTCTGTATATATGTGTCAATGTGTGTGTTTGTGTACCTATGTGTGAATGGGCTTGTGTCTCTGAGGGTGTCTTCTGTATGTATGTGTGAGTGTGCATGTATCTGTGCGTGAGTCTATGTGTGTATGTGTGTCTGTGAGTGTGTGTGAGTGAAGTCATTACTTGGTATTACCACTGCTGACAAGGTACTTGCGGAGGAAAAGAAGTACATAATTTTCCTGGTTAGCAATTTATTGTAGAGTTTTGTGTATGTGTGTGTGTGTGTGTGTGTGTGTGTGTGTGTGTGTGTTTAAGAAAAGTCCTTTTTCATAATTTTAGGATGAGTTTCTGGGATGGAATTTAGAAAGTTCGGACATGAAGATTTATTGAAGGGGATTCACAGTGCAGTCCTCTGGCACTGTATGTAACTTAAAGCGATGAGCTTTTGGAGTCCAAGGAAACAGTCTGTAACCTCAGGGAAGAAGAACATGGTCGTGCCCAAGCAACAGCACAATTCTCCTCCTGTCTCATCGTTCACTCACGGTTCCATGCTTTTTGCCACAGTGCTTCTGCAGTGCTGGAGGCAGGAGGCAGAGCTCTTCAGATGTGCCAGGGGGCTGCCTTTCCAGCCCTGGTGAAAGCCAACTGGTTCCACGAATCATTAATGTCTCTCTCTTCTGCTCAGCACAGCACTAGCCTGGATCATATCCACATTCCTACCAGAAGTCAGGACTTGCTTGTTCCTTTTGGCACCTTTTCAGATCCTGAGCACGTTTTATGATAAGTCCATCTGCTATCTAAATACGAGCAGTATCATGGGGGAATGTGCCTGAGAGTTCACTTAAGACCCTTCACAGGCTCCTGCCTGTGGCTTCCAGATTGGCAGCCACAAATGAATTTCATTAAGATTCTCTTCAGTGCTGTAGAATGGTCTGGCTATACGTTACACCTGGGAGTGTTGAGTACTTCTCCGAACTGAATGCTGGCACTGGTTAGGTTAAGCTGTGTTGCCTTGTCAAGGGAACGAGCTAACAAATCCTAGCTAAATAGTTTGGACTGTACTATTAGGAATGCTAGATAAGGCCATTCCATGTAACTCCTATCATACATTCTTGGATTGAAAATAATCCGGTCTCTCAACAGTTTAGAAAGAAGTCCTTGAAAAGGGCCTTTTGAACACTGTGAGAAATGATAATGCTATGTGGAGACACTCAAAGGGTGTCCTTATACCTCCCAACTTGCTAATGTAAAAAATATGAGGGATTTTTATGCCAATGGGACAAACATAAATGTGAAATAAGCCACCACTATTAGCAGCTGAAGGGTTTTCTGCCTCTCTCAGATGTAATTACTCAAGTAACGGGATTGTAACTGCTGTGATTGAATGTGTTAATGTATGCTCTGTAAACCATCATGGAATCTGTAATATCACTATTCTACAATCATTAGCAATGTTAAGAAGAAAAAGTGATTAATTGTCAGCATGGATAAACATTTAATTAATGCCCATAAAAAAGCAGAGCTTTGAGGACATGGTAGGTTATTGAATTCTTAGAGGGCAACTCTCCAAAAAACTACATGCTAGTTACAAACTGCACTTAGAAAATTTTCCAGGGACTAGTCATATCTGCATACCTCATAAAAAAGTGTGATTTCATCAGAACTGTTGGGAAACACAAAATGATGTGTCAAAAGTAATCATATGCCTTAATTAAGAATGAAAGGATAACAACCAAATGGCTTTGCCTTTTTTCAGTGATTATAATATAGTCAGTTAATTGTAAATTACAAGCAGAGGTGTGTGAATTTTCCAGGATTAAATTATGAATGACATCGAAATGTAGCCTTATTACCTAATGCTTGGCTATAGCTACTCTGTCAGCCAGAGAGCACAGCTTTGAGTTCCCAAGGAGGAACAAACATAGCTATAATGCAAAGTTGCTTTGGATGTAGGTTTCTATGAATTCTGAAGTTTTCAAGTGATGGCTGATCAGTCCATTCACAATTATTTGGCTTTGTGTATGGTAATGGGACTTGGCAACTCAACACATCCTTACAGTTCCTAAGTTTTGCTTCACAGTAGAAAGAGGTGGATAGATGTGGGAGCCCTGGTTTTACCCAGCAGGTCCGCATAGAGGAAGATGATTAGGACCACAGGCCTGAGTGCAGGTGTCTGAAATGGTCTGCACTTGGCTGTGCTGGGGGAGGAGGTCTTTTG